>JAZHYW010057387.1:0-15998 GCA_037355805.1 Ixodes ricinus | reverse complement strand
CCTACGTAATGTGCCATAGTAGTTTCCTGTTTCAGTAACCGCAGTAGAAATAAGTTGCACTAAGAAAAAAGTCATTTATTCTCAAAAATCATAAACCACCGCAGTTATAACGGACGGAAATCGGTTCACTTCTTTTGTTTTTTTCGGAATTCTAAACATCGCGAAAAATAAAGGCAACCTGGTGATCGTATTGATTTAATACACGGAAATAGCAAGCATCTGGACACTCGTAAAGATTTTTTTTTAAGATTGCTCGCAAGAATGTATTTAATCTAAGCGCAACTGAAAATATTATAATGTATTACTTGCTTATCTAGGTGTGGTCGCGAAACGTAACAAAAATAGAAAGAAAAAACTGAACGTGTGGATGTACTATCACGATCAATATGAGTGCGAACACCGCTCCGCTTTGTCCGCGGTACTACCAGAGCCCCCTGGCGATTGCACTTTGAAGCATCAGTGCACCTTGCGGTCGAGACATATCGTCTCTAGCGATCGCTGCACCCTTCTGCACTTCCGGGTCGTCTGCTAGCGAAAAAAAGCAGCGCGAAAAAAATTACGAGGACATCCCGTGTGTGTCTTCGTCCTCGTCGTTTTTATCGCGCTGTTTTCTATGATGAAGCTAGATGAAGCGTATCAACCACGCTCGCTGCGTGGCTGCACGTTAAAGACACCAGGCTAGCAGTCGTACTGCACTGGCTAAATTGTTTATCTACAGTGGGTAACAATGTCGCCATGTTCTGACAAAGTAACCTCCTGCTGTATAAACAACTAAATTTGACTGTGACTTTTTGACCCACGCTCGCACCGCGCTAACTTCTTGCCTGTGCGCATTGGTGGTCCTTTGCTCTCGCAAAACTCACGCGAAGTAAATAATCGGCAGTCTTAGTTTAATGTTTTGATACCTTCCGATAACAATATGATGCAAGCTTAAAGGCGTCAGCGAAGTATCGAGTATTGTTATCGGAGTCATGAGAATAATCTACTAAAACTTCCTAATAAAAAAGATGACGCTAAAGATATTTATACAAGTGATTTTTCCTGGCATACATTGCTAGCGCAAAATGCGCTTCATCATTGGTGAACAGTTTCGCAGTTTCGCCGACCGTTGATTGCTATACTTCGTTTTAGCTTCGGTCCGAGCGCGGCCGATATTTTGAACCGAAGGGCCAATCAAACAGCGCAAAAAGCGCAGCGTCATGGCGTGTTCTCTGCGCTTGATAGGACTAGCCGGCGGAGAAGCACGCACAGGGAGACGGCGAATACCGGCTGGTCCTATCAACTGCACAAAGCACGCCATGACGCTGTGCCTTTTTCGCTTTTTGATTGGCCCTTCGGCTCATAACATCGGCCGCGCTCGGACCTAAGCTGAAACGAAGTATAGCAGACGTCCCGGAAGTGCAGAGTGGCGAGACGATCGCTAGAGACGATATGTCTCGAAACCAAGGTGCACTGATGCTTCAAAGAGCAATCGCCAGGGAGCACTGATAGTACCGCGGGCCACGCAGATCGGTGTTCGCACTCATATTGATTGTGATAGTACATGTACTTCCGACAAAATGGATGGTACCAATGCACACCTTAACAGTCACGTATGCCATTATCTTTATTAATGAATACAGAACTGATCTTTTAAAAGCCATAGTTCTATCAACTTTCATCCTCAGACTTCTTAGTCAAAATTAAATAAATAAAGAAGCACATTATACCTGTTTTGAAGGAACAGACTCTTCTAACATCACTTACCGTTGCAATACATTTTCAACATGTCACTTATGACATTGTCCGTATGGTTTAATTTTGTAAGGCTTTCCAGGAGTCATCATCCACTGTCACCTTCTATTAAACTCAAATTTAAAGTCTCAATGCAAAAAAAGAAAACAAAATGTTTATATTTGCGGAAGTTTTGAAGAATTCGCGCAAACTCCAATCTCTAATGCCATCGCTCTGGCTGCTATTAGCTCTCCGGCTTAATCAACAGGCACATTGCCACAGAAGGAACTTAGCGCAGCTCTCTCACTCTCGCCCATCTCCTTCTTTCTGCACTCTATGAGGCATATTAACATTAGAGCACTTCCTTGTTTCTACACTCGGACCAGCCGAGCGTCGGTTTATCTGCATAAAGGAGTAGTGACCCAACGGTATCGTCCATTCGACGCTCTTCAGTCTCAAGAAGAGGTGGTCGAGAAAATGAGTGGGGAATTACGGTCTGCGATAGGAACTGCTTGTTAAAGACTGTCCCGCATACCCTCCCGCGAGCGAACGAATCTGTGAGTGCGTGTGTGAGTGTGTGTGTGCCGATGTGTAGACAAACAGAGATAAGAGATAAGGACCTGGAGGAGGACGGCATGTCTGGTGTTGTTGTAGCGGCAGCTGAAGCAGCGTGCGTGAAGGAGCGAGTTGTGCGAACCACTAGAGCTCATTAAGCCCCCACAGAGCGGCACTCGCTGTTATCGGTGTTAGACTCATTGACAGCCTGATTATTCGCGTCCGTATGCTGAAAAAGAAAAAAAACTATACCGAGTTCGTGGCCGAGAGGAAAAAACCAGGATTTTTCGGTCCGCGTGAATAAACTACGCATCGTAAGAATGCTGAAACTTCGTATGAATGTAAGGCTGGCGGTGGTGATAACATGCGAAAGTTTCGACAACTCTACGTTTGCCGGACTGAAAGATTAAAAAAAAATATATAGATATAGATATATGTATACATATCTGTGTGGCGAAGTCCACTTACGCCAAACATGAGCCATACCAAAAATGGCCTTGTGAGCAATTGTAACAATTATTTCAATAAAGAAGAAGAAAAAAAAAAGAATGCCACCAAAAAGGAAAATTATGTCGATTTTCTTGCTGGCAAGATGTTTTTTTTACTGTATTAAATACTAGAAGTGCCCTCGACAAGTAATTTCTTGGTTCCATCAATATTGAGCTTAGGTGAACGCCGGCTCGTCGAGAAATTTTGTTTAGCTCTTGCATCTTTTGACCTAGGTGACGCTATGTTGTCAGACTGTCGTATTTTATCACCACCACAATAGCGTGAGATTCACACAGAATTGGAGCTTTTTGCGTTGCGTGGTTACTATATGCTGCCGTGAAGTCGGGCTTCATTTTCTCGAGGGAACACGGTATTTTGACAATGCAGGTGGCGCTGGACGAGTTGGTGTATGGTGAGACTTGTGAAGAGTTCTATATCATGGTGACGCGGGAACGGGACAGTTTTAGATGCGGAGCATCTCTTGCTCAGGTCTATGTCCCGCGGCCTTGTAGTCCGCACTCACACTACGCACGCGCAACTCTCCTCGTTCCCTCTCTCCAACAGCTGCGCGTTACTCTCTCCGCTCTCTCTCTCTCTACCAGCTGCGCGCACTGCGCGTGCGTTCGCTTCTACTCACACCGCGCGCGCACGCGCAACTCTCCTCCTCTAGTCTCCTCTCCTTCAAGTGTGAAAAAAAAAATAAACGGCGAGCTGCGAGCGTTCCAAGTTTCTCTGCCGCGAGCCGCGACGAATGCTCGCGTAGGGGGCAACGCTAGGGCAGTCGGTGGCGCCATCTCTCGACGTCAGCACGCAACTGACTCTTTCCTCGGAACCAACACGATGCTCCGCATCACCCCATAATTCCCCTCGGGAGGATGGTGTAATTTTTATCTTTCGGTGCTGATTTTGAACTTATAGTTCATCATTTCCGAGTATTGTACAGGCTTGCTTATACCATAGAGTCCAATAGTTGTACTGCCGTTAAATAATGAAATATGTTGTTATTATGAACGAAATCGTTATGAATTCTTAGTGTGCATTTTTTTTTCCTCCGAGTGAGTTTACAAAACAGTTTCACAAAAGAAATGGGAAAAAATATATAGTTGTAGTAACGCTTATATTTTTGGGCGAGTTTCTAGAAGGTAAAACCTATGGATCTTAATTTTTGTTACTAGTCATCAGAATGGCTAGCTAAAAGTTTTGTCATACATTAGAAGTTGCAATAATGTGTGGAGATGATTTTGCCACCACGGACAGTCACTTATTCTTTTTTTCCTAACGCAGGGAGAGTAGTCCTGATTTTTAGAAAACAAAAGGAGGTTGAGTAAATTTTCTGGGTTCGTCATTGCTGTGTAATCGGTTGGTCGCTTACTTGTGTCGTCCAAAAACCTATTATTTGTTACATCTGACATGGGTCGTAGATGTTTGACTAGGCCATGCTTCCGAAAAAAGCTTGGTTTTTCACACGAAAACGTCCACCTGGTTTGTGAAGTATTTTTCTCCTGAAGATCCTGAGTTCCTGGCAAATCTCTAAAACAAGTAACATAAATGTCAACTGCGACATCAACCAATTAATATTCTACTAGCTATTACAGATGCAATATGCCAAAACCCAAAGTTTGAAAAACTAAACGTGAAGCTTTGGACAATGATTATGGTATAAAGTACATTAAAGGGGCAGCGGAACAGTATTTAGTGGGAAAACTTTTCACATCAAAGAAGCTTCCGTGCACTACTGGTACCCAAGTATACTCCCACGCAACGACAATTTCTAGGAGTCTTGTTTTCTTTTTTGAGTAATTTCAAGAATGCAAGCTGACCTCTTCTTTCAGCTCCACCTCACAAAACCTGATACGCAGCCCAGGTGCCCCAGTGCTGGCATAGTTCCCAGTGTGACGATTTTGAATGCTCCTCAACGATCTGAACGCAAGCATTGCTTGAGCATTCGGTTTGAGCTCATTGATATTCAATGGCTGAAGAAGTAATCGGGTGGTCGCTCGTGCCCGATCACTACAATGACGCGAATAGCCGAACCTTAACAATAGCGAGTTTTAGTAGATCGTTTTGAAAGAGCCGCTATACTTCGTTTCAGCTTGGTCCAGACGCAGCTGATGCTACAAGCACGAGCGTGTGGCCCTGAACAGTGCCTGTACAGCACGAGCGCGCGTGCTTGGCAGGGACGCTGGAAGCCGGAGCTCGCGCTTGTAGCATCGGTTGCGTCTGGACTCAAGCTGAAACTGAAGCATACCTCTACGGGCGCACGCTTTAAAGCATGCATCGAAGTGGCAGCGCGAGCTCCCACTAGAAACAGCGTGGCCGGAAAACACGATCTACTAAAACTCTCTAATGTCTGGAACTCGGTGCGTGCCTTGGTCCTTGGTGACCGCGATACGTTGGCAACAAAGAACAAACAAAAAAAAAACATTCGCTTAATATTGTCAGGGGTGGTGACCAAAAGAACAATAAGTAAACAAGAATAAATAAACATTTAATCGGGCGTGCTTGAGCCCAAAACAAAAAGGGAATAGAAGATAACAACAGAGCGTCGCGGGCGTCGAATTCGGCGTAACAGCAGGATCGAACGCTGGGCAGAGACTGACTGCGGCTCGGCATGCGGAGCCCCTTATGAACACGCGTGGGCTTCTGGAACAATCGGTGTAGAAAGTTTGGCACGTAGAACACTCGGACCTCGAACAAGTAACAGGATTCTCGAATTTACCAGAACACTAAATTGCAAGAACAAACAGAAGACTCGTCGCTCTCAGGAATCGAACCCTGGCTCTTCGCGTGGGAGGCAATCACGATAACCGTTAGGCCTGGTTCACACTTGCGAATCGGCGGGCGAATCTGCAAGAATTCAACCGCCGGGCGTAGCGTCCACTGTGCATTGCCGCGGCAGATTCCGCTTCGGCGGCAGCGGATTAAGCTGTAAGTGTGAACCAGGCCTTAGGCCACGTCCGCGCTGCCTACTTGGCCAGCTGCGCGCGCGGCAATATAATCGGTCCCATACAACGTTGTCGTTTTTTCTCACTACCAGTTGAGAGGCGGAATATTGGCCTGTTTTTTCCTAAACGTTTCTGCAATTGTCATTGCAGGGAAGGAGAAAATTAACATGTGTTTCTTAGAGTATTAACATCAATGAAAAAGTTTTATACCCAATTCACACGGCCCGTATACCTGTATATTTAAAAAAAAATGAAGCAGTCCTGAATTTAAAAGAGAAAAAAACACCCACGTCATCTTTATTTGGCCTCAGGATTACGAATATTAATATTATATTTCAGATTAATGCGCCAAGTAGCCACAGCAGCGCTTTTAAAATGGCGCTGAAGCCCCTTCTTCCCGTAGCGTTATCTGTTATAGTCATGGCGAATTATACGGAGATTTTAACATTTCCATACCTTGCGTAATCATTCAGCGTGAAACAAATGTGAGCAAAAATGGCGTCTCATGGCACCACCGCGCGGCGTAACTCCAGAAACCACCACTGACAGCAACGGCTGTCAATATGTTTCGCCTCACATGTGTTTCACCATAGCCTCCTCTATACTGACAAAGCCTAGCAGATCGCCCGATACGCGGCCGCCGAAAGTGAAAAGGTATAGTGCGGCAGACAACGAAAGAGAGGAGAGGCATGAAATGGGCGCCCCGCTGCGGCGAGACGCCGAAACACACTTCTCCCGAGCGATGAAATGCCCGCTCGTGCTCCTCGCGTTCTTCGCGCTACCGCTTCTTTTCTCGTCGGGTTTGAAAACCATGTTTCGGGTCCTGGCCGCTGCAAAAGCTGTGCGCTGACGTCCAGGCTCCCCGAGAAATGCTCTATGCTACCAGATCCTCGCGTTCCAAATCTGCGACCGGGCACTCTATGGCTCCGTCGAACTGCCAGAGTTTTGTGAGTATAGAGGAGGCTATGGTTTTACGCTTTACCCGAGCAGTCGCGAGCAGTGCACGCGTTCCCTCGCAAGCGGCACGCGCAAGGCATTTGAAACCTCTGGGTATGACGTCAGACCCATTAGTTGGTTTTCGATTATCAGACATCTTTCTATTTGCTGAGGTCAAATGCTCGTGATAATCAAACGGACAGGACAAAAATACGCTAGAATTCACCTGTAACTCGTGTCTTTTAAGAACCTTTTCGATTCCCTTTAACGCGGGTCTCTTTGCAATCGGAAAATCAAACCGCCCTCTAGCTTCGCGAGCACATACCACGCGCGGAGGGTCGCGAACTGAAACGCCAGCGGCCATAACGGTCCCTTAGCCAAAGGTACCTTTATAAGCGTGTGAATAAGGTATACATACGCAGTATTTACTGACAGTGCAAGACCGTTGCACCGCCCATTTAATAACGCAAACACTCAAAGTCGAACACGAACATTCGCGCATAAAATACAGATGCTTTCAACTCCGAACTACCGACTTCGCCCAAGACACAGCCGACGGCTCCAGGGAGAAGAGCTTTCTTCGAGACATCTAACAAGAGTCACGCGCGCGCTCCTTTACTCGGCGGAAGTAATATTTGCAGACGGCTAAGTCCGCGGATAGTCGCCGCCTCGGCGAGTGGCCTCCACCGGCCACGCGAGGCCTCTTGTGGCAAGAGCGGGGCAAGAAAGGGCCGGCAGCGTGAAGACGTCGATATTCCCTGGGCGTGAGAGGACTCTGGAGGACCTCATAAGTCTCGGAGGACTAACGAAGAAGAACGCAGCGCGGCAAAGCTCTTACGCCGGAGCTAATCACGCTTTACAAGCGAGTGGGGCACTCTCTTCTCGGGCAGAGGATGGTGCGGACGTGCTTCGAGGATGGCCTCCTCTGGGTCCCTGGACGAAGGCATCGAGGGAGCTCTCCTCCTGGTCTTGGAGGGTTACAGCGAGTAAATGTGTGTTTTTTGTTTTATTTTTAGTTGCAAGTGACCGGTTATGTTGGGCTGTTTGTTGGTTTATCCGAGCCGCGGGTTTAAGGGCTAATGTTATTCGTGGTTTCTGGCTAGGGTTCTGGACTTGTTCGCGCTACTCGCGTCGGCCTTGATGCAGTGTAGTGAAGATCTTATGAAGCCAAGCTGTTGGAAGTGGTGAATGAAGTTGAGACAGGAGAAAACAATTCAACATATTATTTATTGTTGTCAGTATTTAGACTTCGAGTATTATTAAGCGTGGGAATAAAATAAGCATTATATTTAAAATATCAGAATGAGATTACTGGTTCCAATGTCCCTAAATCTGTAAAGCTAGGTAATTTGTTTGTAGTGTTTTAATCGATTGATGTTTTGTTTTTTTGCGAACATATTTGGAGTATAATAAAGATGTATAAAGACCACATTGCCGCATCTCTTTGGGTGCGCAATCTGCGCTATTAAACAATACGGGCGATGACTTCAAGGAAAGCATGTCACGGGCAAATTACGCTCAATCGAAATCCTCTAAGGAGCGCAAAAAAAAAAAAACTATCTTCTTGATGTTCAAATAGGACATGGGTTTTGTGGGTTACGGTTTTTACGGATTGCGCAACTCCCTAGGTTAATTTTTTTTTCAAGAATATATTGTTTTTTGATTGATTAGATCCTGAGTGGGTTCAGCGGGGATGAAAGAATGTGTGCTCCTCGACACTGTTAACGCAAACAAGCCAACACGGGTTTTCATTTTTGATTTTCATTCTAGTTTTGAAAGACTCTCATCAAAACTACTGTAGTGGTATAAATTGCTCAGATGGAGTACTAACCTAAGTGGTACATTTTTATGCCCGCCAATATACCCTTCCAAAGTACACTGAAAAAATAAATGTCCGAAAACGGGTTTGCGCAAACAGAGTCGCAAACAGCACATTTCTGAAAGTTTACTTGTTAACACACACGTAATAAATTCTTTCGGGAACTATTATTCCAGCTATAAGTTACACAGGTGCCGCCCTTGTTTTCCCTGTATACCCGCTGCCTCTATTTGTTCTCGACAAATACATTTCGTATTTGATCCACAGCAACTTTCGTAATCGGCGATTCTGATTCCCCATCCTTCGAACCTAGTCTTTTCTTTTTCGTTTTCTTTTATAAAGTGGATACGTTACAATACACATAAGCATCAAATCTGCGGAGCTTAAATCTCCCGAAAATAATCATCGCACCTAAACGCAAGACAGCGCAGAAGACAGCTAATCAGCCAATCAGCGTCAGCAATCTCGCCAAATCCGGAGGCCGGCGTCGTCGAAAAAAAAACGAAACGAAGAAACAATTCGTCACCCAACTTTTAATGGCTCGCAGTGAACGCAGCGCCGCGCCTTGCACCAGGAGACGAGGTGGGTTCGAACGAGTTGTAGCTGACACCGCGATCCAAATCGAGCTGGACTTTGAGCCGGTCAGAAAACGAAGGGAGAGGGAGACGTAAAAATTGTACTCCGTTAACCCTTAAGCCGACAGTGCAGTGGAAGCTATGGGCTCGCCGAACCAATGAAACGCCACCCTTTCATCTCCTGACCCCGCACTCTGCGAGCGTTCATGAGCGGGAGCGTGATCACGTGGCGAAACAGAGACGTATGATTCGCTCAACGGGCACGTAGCCTCCACTGCAGCGTCAGCTCCAAAGGTGAGCCGTGTATAGACCGTTTCCCCGTCCTCTTTCCCTAATTACCGAAACCCGCAGCGGCGCAGTTCCCCATTCTCCCGTATCGGGAACGGCGGACGGAAGCAAGCTCGTTTCAGATGGATACCGAACGTCCGCCAAGCACACACAGACGGGTTAATCATGGCGTCCGCGAATATTCCGGTCCTATGTGTCATCGGTCGCAATTAGGAGTCACACCTGCGATCGTCGGGAGGGAGGGTAGGGTGTGGCGACTGCGCGGGACTGCGCGGGAAATTGCCGAATCTGACGACTAATTACGGCGGGAGCGAACGACTCCCGTCAGCGTAAGTTTCGTACGACGAATAATTACCTTTTTTTCCCGACTGGGGAAGTGCCATTTAGGGTTCGCGTTTTGGGGAGAGAGGTCGTTAAAATAACCTCGTTTTCGTTCGTAACGACGACTTCTTTTTTTGATTTTTTTGTGCCAATACTATTAAGTCGGAGTTGATTTATTCTAGAAGTTAACAAAAATGAATAAATTATGTTTGCATTTTTCTGCGATTGAATCGTAACATTTCTGTTATGCGTGTGTTTAAGACGCCGCTTTATATGAAGCTCGTATCAAGCCGAATGTTGTGTATGATACATGTGTGTGGTAGCGCCGCTTGTAACGGTTCCTTACGTTTGCTTTTATTAAAACACGTAATTGCCGTAGTCGTGGGAAAAACTGAGACCCGGCATTTCGAGCCGTATAAATAAACTTCACATTGCAAAAAGCTGAAACATTGTCACAATATGACACTGGCGGTGAGGATAAGATACGAAGGTCTGATGACTTGACCGTACATGCATCTGCGATGTACTGTTTATTTATGCAGACTTAAACACCGAGTATGAGGTTCTCCCATAGACTCGGTGGTCTAGAAGGATTACATTCGTGGAATTCGTTTAATAAAAATTATCATTGCTTTCTTTAAATAAATGTAAATAAACTAACGCGACAATATTTCCCATTCTTCTAACGCATTTATTTAAGGGCTAAAAACTTTTAACATTCGACTGGTTCCTTAACGTTTCACAGTATTTAGTAGTACCTCTGTTTGAGTCACGTACGCCAGTATATCTCTGCGCGAGCTCGCCTACTTGCTTGTTTTAATCGTGAAATTTTATTATATGAATACTTTGTTGTTGGACATGAGTGCGATTGGCGATTATTATACTTCGTTTCAATTTGAATAGAGGCTGAAGCGGTTTTGTATTTGAGGAAACGCACCTAAATATTCTTTGGATTCTAACATCTCAATATCTTAAATATCGAAATTACTTATGTTTTTTATAATTTGGTGCCTGGAGGTTGCAGAAAATCATTTTCAAGGGTACCGCTGAAGGCTTCCTCCGGAGCGTGACCTTAAAAAGGAGCTTTCGGAATCTCCGCTCACGCGCATCTTCAGCGTCTATGAAAGCTGTGCACGCGCACTCCTGTTATGTTAAAAAGGGCAGAAAAAGACGTCACTAGGGTGCCTTTATGTACGCTTTGCTTAGGGTGGAGACATCTGGCCATTTTGGCCCACACTTTTACTTTTCTTTTTTGATCAGAAGCGCGTGAAAGAGCGTGTCCCGGCACGCGTTTGTGGCGCTGACTGTGCTATAGCGGCATTTTGTTTTCGTAAATTTATTTGTATTTTACCCGTGAGCGCGTGCTGTCGGCATCGGGTACTGCAAAGGGTGGCATCACCCTAAGCAGAAGGACATTGAGGCACCCTAGACGTCACAACTAGTGTCAGTGCGGGGGAATATTGGCGGCGAAATGTTTAGGTGTCGCTCTCGTATGGTTCCTTCCAGAGTCGTTTATACTGAGAGAGTTTGGCCTTCTTAAGGAGATTTTGGCAACCTGACAACCCCAGCAGCGTAGTGTGACAACCGGGGGATGACTACTTCCGTTCGCCATTTTGTGTCTCTGACTCATAGGAAATCTACCCGATTTCTTAGGAATGGAGAAGACGAAGATGTAACTCCATTTTGTGTTATCGCGAAATACGGCTGCTCTAGCGGGCAACAAACTCCGCCCACTGGCCAAACTCTCTCAGTAGCTCTGGTTCCTTCTCCTAGGGTCATTACCCTGCGAACAACAAGTTAGATGGTGTTTGTAACGATGACGGTGGAAGTTTGAAATCATTGCGCTCTGAAACCCAACACTGCCAACACCATCAGCATTGGAGTTCTACATCACTCTTATTCCCGTCGATGGGAAATCCTCTGCTGACGTCATAGTGAGCATTAGGCCAATCATGTCAGAATCGACCGCTGCGACGCTTTTGATCGCTCACGTCGTCAAAACACGGCAAGCTTGCAATTGCACTCGGGGCCACTGAGCGACACTTGCTTGGTGGCCGAAAGATCCTCTTTTGACGTAACGACTTGTCGGAGGTTTTTCGTGTTTTCTCCCGTTTAGTTAAATCTTCGGGAAAAGCGAACGTAATAGTCAGATTTGAAGAATAAAACTCATTCCGCTAGAATCAACTATACATACCACTTTTTTAGAACACCGAAGGGTTTCAGCTTCCTTTTTAATCCCACGAGGCGCAGTACAAAGCTTCAACAGCGAGGTGTTGGCTTTCAGGGTCTCTGAGGAGCACGCGCTCTCGTGCTAGTAGCGTCGGCTTCTCACAAGTGGAATAAGCCATAAACTCAAAGTGAGAAAGGACGCTATGCGCACAAAAAGACTAAAGTCCCTCTATTCTGGGAAAAGTGGCGCCATTCACCGTTGTGGAAATGCTCGAGACACGTGCCGCGCCACTTCCGGAAAGAACCTGGCGTCTGAAATCTAGCTCCGTGCTGCGGCTGTGCCGTCATGGTCCTCCCAACGGCTGCGCGTTGCACGTGTCTCATGCATTGACGCACCTTGCACTACTTGTGAAACATGAAGGGGCTTTAAAAAAGACAACCAAGGAATGAAGAGTTTTGACGCTCTATCTACAGAAGTTTGCAAGCAGGGCAGTTGGCCTCCAAGAGGGTTGGGCATGCAGTATAATTAAAATACAATATTTGGAATGCGTATTTCAAATACCCTCAGTATCTGGTATTTCGCATTTAATTACACATTGGGGAATGTATTTGTCAACTGAATTTAAACACTTAAAATTTAGTATTTCAAATACACCCCGAAATACAATTTCGGGCACTGTTCTAGCTAATCACATGGGATAGTGGGGCACTTTTCGCGAAGGGAGTCATATGCAAAGAACATGAAACTTGCTGCGCTTTGATCATAATAAACATCGAGAAAAAGAGTAATATTACAACAGGGGAATTTATACAATTTTTGCCGTTTTGGTTGGGCGAAGTATTTATTTCTTAAATCCCGTCGAATTAATCGCAAGTTGTTCGAAAATGCTTTGATGCATCAACTCAGCCTTTTAAATTAATCTTATACTGAACACATTGTTTGTCCTTGCGTTGAATCCGCTTGTGAAGTTATGACAACTCTTATTTTTAGAGCTCCGAAATTCTGTCCAAGCACTCGATTCTTGGTATACATAAATTCGAGACTCTATTTGGGCATGGTATTTTTTTTACCTGGGTTAAATTGAAGTTTTAGGACTTCTAAAACAAAATTGTATATGAAAAAAAGAACTTGAAGGTGATAAAATACGCTCGTTGTGTTTAAGTCTTGTATTTGAATACCGTTCCTTAAAGTTGTAGTTAAATTTGTAATTAAATAGATTTTGTCGAAGTAGTTTCTATTTGTATTTAACAACATTTTTTAAAAGTATTTTACCCATCCCTGGCCTCCAACCATGCCTCTCCTCGGATATGTGGGAAAGCAAGTGCATCTTGCAAGACTCGAAGCTACGTGTGCGCACGCACGCTGCGCCCGGTTGTACGTGATGGGGGAACCATACACTCCGTTTCACTCAGCGTTCGACCGCAACAGACGCTATCCGGGGCGCAAGTTCGTCTGCTTCTTTTGCAGGGGTTGCTGTGACGTCATAACGACGCAGAGTTTTGATTGGCTCTAATGAAAGGATAGTGGGTAGACCTGAAACCAAGCTGGCCTTGAGGTCTAGCCACTATCCTTCAATCAGAGCCAATCAGAGCTCGGCGTCTTTCTGACGTCACCACAACTTGTGCAAAGAAGCAGACGAGCTTGCGCTCCGCATAGGATTCGATGGAGCAAATCAAGCAGCCCCAAAAATGCATCGTCATGCCCCTCGTTGTCTTTGCGGGTCGCCAATCACGCACCAATCACGCACAAAAAAAAACAACGCAGGATCGTGGGACATATTTATTGTGCGTGATTGGTTTAGTCGGTGATATAGCAAACACACAAAAACGACAAGCGCCGTGACGTTGCATTTTTGGCGCCGCTTGATTGGCTGCAGCGGATCCTAGCGTCGGTTGCGGTCCGACTTTAAGTGAGACGGAGCCTAGTCGGTACTATACCAGGCTTTTGTTTGTCCATATAACGGAAGCTTCAACGATGAACCTGGTTTACAGTTGGACCGCGCGGGAACCAAATTGATTTGATTTTGCCGCAACACGGTTGCTTATGGAAAATACCGCTTGGAAGATTTCGAGCGATCTAAAAACCGCTCCATGCTGGCGCGTTTAGAGCGGCGAATGCTATAGTTCGCGTTTGCACGTGCATAAAGATACCAAGAAAAAGAAAAAAAGCGCTGCGTAACCGCTTCAAATCTACCAGTAGAATTTGCCATGAGACAACAATGCTTACTTGTAACTGTATATTGTTTTTGCTCAAGTCGTATTATTTGTTGGAAATACGAGACAAAGCTGCCAGGATGTTCTTATTTTATTTTGTGTTTTTTGAGATAAGGGTCAAGCGACGACAACTGCTCGCGGTTGCGCCACAAACGGTTCTTAATAGCTGCAGACGAGCGCTATTGTTTCTCCGCATTATCGCTCTGTCTTTGTCAACTTGTTGTTGTATTGGAGGAAGGCTTGCCTCGTTCGCTTTTGCTGTGCATCGTCGACGATATTGATGGCGAACAAAAGCTGCACGTGTTGCACTGTTGGGAGGCATCGGGCTCGTATCTCATCTGCTTGGAGAAGGCGCCGTGCGACTGAACGCGGGCTACTTTAGTCACTGCATGAAGGCTTATCGTTGCTTCACCTTATAACTATGCTTGTAAAAAATTCGACTCGAACACGTAAACAAATTAATCAAAATTTCGAGTTTTTTCTGTGCCAATTCAAACGAGGGCTTGTGGAACACGCCAACGGAGGACCGATGAGTAATTTCGACTGCCTGGGGATCTTTTAACGTGCAATCGATATATTTGTTACTTGGTGCTTTCTCAGCAATAAGCCTCTGTCAGATTTGCAGGCACCATGTATTCAAAGCGCCATGTAACCGCAATATCAATTACATGGCACATCGCCTTGGTGCCACTGAGGCGATTGACTCGAATGCTCAAACACACTCGTCTTGCTTGTTGGTATTACCTTGTGGCGATAGTGCGGATGCTTGTTTTTCTGCATTCAAGATTTCCTGCGTGACTGCAGTGCTCACACAAATATTTCTTGTATAGGGCAGCTGAGTTGCATTCTTCTTTTCTTTAAAGAATGTCATCAAAACTAGTAGTGCGGTGGAAAGGGCTCATTGCCATGTCAAAGCAAAAGTTAAAACACATCTGAAAAAAAAAACCGGAAATTTTACAACATTTTGAACTCGAAAAAGTAATTCGACTATGGTTTCTAAAAAAAAAAAAAAGAATCGCACGTGGACATTCATTTTACAGAAATAACAAGTGTACTCTGAATGAAACCGTACTTGAAATTTATGTGCAGTGGATACCCCCAGCTTTTTGTTATACTAGCGCTGAAAAATTTGCACATCTTCCGAATTTCGCAAGATTTTCGGTTAATGTGATTCCAACATGTATCCGAGACTTAAAAGACAAAAAACCCCTGACGTTTGGTTCGCGATAACCTCGCCAAGCACATGGTCAAAAATAACACGCGAACGTATTCTATTTTTATTTGTTTACTTACAGCTGGATTATGGTGAATATACATTATAATTAATCCGAATGAGGCGATATGTGGATTAAAATATATAGGCGTTTAAATCCATGGATCAATACCCAAGTTCAAGAATTAAAGAAAGAGAAAGAAATCGTCGATGAAATATTTCCTTATCTCCTCTGTTTCGCATATGTAAACTGTAAAGTTTAATAAGATTCTGATCAGTTTTAATGAGTGCCAATTTAACTCAATATTGGGAGTTTCACCAACGTTCGTCACCGTCATCACCTTACATGGCGAGGGTACTTTCACGTGGGCACCATGTTTTCGATTTAATCACGCTGCATGATATTACTCAAAAAAGTTTCAGGATCAAAGTAAAAAGACATAAGAAGATGAACGCATAATGATGGGAAGGATAAGACAAATCGGGATGCTTCCTAGCAATTAATCCTAGGGTGATTGAATTAGTTATCTGATTTATTCATAAAACGATCGACAAAATTGCCCAGGAAAGTGAATGCTTAATATGTATTTTACTATTCGGGGTGCGAATCTTACAGGCGTTTGATGTCTGAAGGGGTCAAATTACGGGCAGATTTGGAATCTCGTCAAAGTGACGAGATCCGTGACAACCTAATGAGACGCAGTAAAGTTCCAAAAGCACCTGTCGTTAAGTCAGTCTTTGTTGGCTTAGTGATATGATAT
>JAZHYW010057381.1:0-28368 GCA_037355805.1 Ixodes ricinus | reverse complement strand
AAGGTGCCCAAATGCATACACTTTGCGAGGATTGCAAATGCCTGCAAGGTGCGTTGTTGTGCGAAGCAAAAAAAAAAAGTCGAGACCATAACAAAAAAAATTTGTGAGCAACTTTGAGTGTAGATAGACACCGTCGTAATAATTAAACTGTGAGTCACTCTTCATTCGAATATTCCACGGAAATCGGATATTCCACGGAAACCGCGCACAGCACTTAAAAAAATAAAAAAGTGGGGGGATGATTGCATATATTGGTCACGTACCCGTCGTCTTTCCAAGCCAGATGTTTCTGCTCCGCTACAGGGAACACGCAACAAATTGTGACAATGTGGGGTTCTTTTCGTGTTTTTTTTCTTTGTACAAATCGTGTTCAATTTTACCTGCAGCGAAGAACAGTCTATTAACATCGACGTTGGAGCCCGATACCAAACACATGTGTCGGTTTCTATGAGCAGCAGTGTAGCTGGGATGCGGGCCATTTCATTAATGCATTTAGCTAAAGGGCCCGGTTTCAGTCGTCTGTGATCACTCGTCTTTTCTTGGGAACTGAAATTAAACATGGAAGATCGTAGGGTACAGTGTTACCGTTGGCGGCTACTTTGCGCCAAATTGGCTACTTTCAGTCTGCCTGGCAACACACACACACACACAAAAAGAGAGTTTGGCTTTTTGGCTTTTTTGGTTATTTTTTAACTCAAATTTGGCGTATTTGTAGACAAATGTTTGTGTTTACAGAGAGACAGAACGATGACACATATCCCTTCTAACATTACGACGGGCTTTAAAAGAATACTAAGAAAGACCTGGGACTTTTTTGTCATCAGAATACTGAACGATCGATCAATCAGGAAGCTAAAATGAGCAAAAGCCATAGCTTCGTCAAAATCAGTCACCCTTAGGCATTTTATTTGTTTTTGCGCGAGATGTATCGTGACCCAAAGAACTATACACATACAAACGTTTTCCAACACTTGGCACGTCCCTGTTGTTTTTCTTTATTTTCTATTATTAAACCATATCATATGCGACATCTAGAAAGTATTATTATTTATTCATATTTCACTGGTGGCTTTACGCATATACTATACACTTAGAGCCACCAGGTAGAGCCGCGAACTATGTAGAGACTCTAGAGAGTTATCTCATTAATTGGTAAGAATAGGGCGAAAATAAGGACACGCCATTGGCCGTTATAGTTTCAATGACATTGGGCGTGATGATTGACAGCTCTTGTGACCTACCACTAGCCACAAATATTCCCCTAGCAGAGGCAATGGGCTTAGAGGGCCCATGAAACGAATTCTTTGGGGGGGGGGGGGGATAAATGAATTTAGATTGCGATTTTACTAATAGCATATCGTTTAGTGGGCCAAAAGAAAGAAGATAGAAATCCAAAAGCTTGATTTTCGGGACGAAAATTTGAATACACAGCGGTCTATTTCGTACCTCTTTCCCTTCGAAAGCTCCCTGCCTTTTCACTGTGATACGTCCGCGGTACCTAAAGCGCGTCACCCGGACCAAACGTACGTCACACGACACCGGACCTCACTTATTCCGTTCATTCCTAAGTTGACAGTGCGGTGGAAGCTATGCGCTTGCCGGACCAATCAGCCGCCTCCCTTTCATCACCTGACCTCACTCTCTGCGCGTGGGTATGCGCGAGGAGCGTCATCACGTAGAAAAAGCGTGGCGTGCCCAACGAGCACGTAGCTTCCAGCACTGTCAGCTTCGGCGATCAGACTGAGTGGAGAAAGCAGCTTTTGTTCCAGTTTTGAGCGACGGGCTAATCTTCTAAGAGGAGAATGGCGGTGTTTGGGTACACAAACGAGGGTCCGAGCAAGAGGGGAGTCCCTCCTTTCCGTCTTCTTGAACTGTTTTGTACAATGCGCGATTTGTGAGTTGAGGAGGAAAGCTAAGATGGAAAAAGTTTGAAAAATCGTTTCATGACCCCTTTAACAAATACCATCCAATCGCAATTTTTAGGTGAGGATGTATTCACGTATTCTATTTCAACTGATAATAGCTTTATTTCCAACAATGAGGTACAGTGTTGGTGGGGGCTTGGGAAAAAGCTGTTAAAACAGCTTGACTGGTCCCGAAACCCCCAGAAGTCAGCAGCGGAAAAAAAAAGTTAACAGAAAAATCAAATGATACATCAACAAGATGTTCAAAACAGAAAAGTCACAATAGCAATCGTATAGATATATAAAAATTAACATATAAACATGCCACTCACATTTGATCAGTTTGGCTAAGACTTATTATGTTCCTAAGGTTATCTGCAGACATATTTTCAAGCTCGATGTGTTGCGCACAAAAGTAGTTGAGGGTGGTTGGGAGAGTAAACGCCGCGGTTTGAAGGCCATAATTAGTTCTGAAAAATGGGACTACCCAAGGTTCTCTGACTCTCGTTGGATATGCATATACTTTTTCTTTTAAGTCAGCTAAGCTCACAAGATGTCGTACATTCATACTAATTTCAGCTTTATATTTAACACATAGGCGATATCGATACAAGTTAAAAAATTTTACTACATCTAGCTGGCTAAATAATTTTTCCGTTGGAAATTCCGGTGAAACATTGCAAATGCTTCGTAGAATCTTTTTTTGTAATAAAAATATCTTTTGTAGATTTGTATGAGTGGTTGTTCCCCAAATTAAATGGCCGTAATTAATTTGTGAGTAAAATAGCGAGTTATATATTAGCAACTTTATTCTAAAAGGCAAAATATCTTTGTGACGATACGCCAGGCCAACAATGCTAGACAGTTTTGATGTAACATAATTTACATGAGCATCCCATGACATGTTCTCTGAAAAAAAGACACCTAAAGTTTTAAATGCTGGTACCACTTCTATTTTAGAAGAATCGAACATTATATCCTCGTCTATGTTAACAATTTTACCCTTCGGACGAAACAAAACAGCCTTTGTCTTATTCACATTTATTTTTAACCCATTATACCTACTCCATGTATTTAACTTTTCTAGCGTGACGTTTGCGTTCTCAATGAGTTCTGCGGGGCTATCTCCATCAAACAGCATGCTCGTGTCGTCTGCGTAGATAATAAATTTTGTTGAATTGCTTATATTTACGATATCATTTATATAAAGATTAAATAAAAAAGGACCCAAAATGCTTCCTTGAGGAACCCCTGATTTAATTGGCTTTACATCGGACAATTGACCGGTGATGTCGACATACTGCTGACGAAAAGACAAATATGATTGAATAAGAAGCGAAACCTGACCCCGATAGCCATATATTTCGAGTTTTTTAATTAGAAGGTTGTGATCGAGAAAATCAAAAGCCTTCGTGAAGTCAATGAATAAGCCGAGAATTAGTTTCTTATTTTCAAAACCTTTAAGAATGTATTCTTTTTGAGTGAGAAGAGCGAGTTCAGTAGATCGCTGCTTGCGGAAACCGAACTGAGATGGGGTGATTAAGTTATGACTATCTGCAAATAATGACATTCGAAGGAGCAGCATTTTTTCTAGACCTTTAGAGAACACTGGCAAAATTGAAATCGGTCTATAATTACCAAGATCGTTTTTATCGCCCTTTTTATATATGACCGATACTCTTGCGAGCTGCATTCGTTTTGGGAATATGCCGTTTTGAAAGCAAAGATTGAAGATATGCGTCAGACAAGCGGAGATAAGATCAATGACGTGTTTGACGGGCTTTATCTGTATACCGTCGGGGTCACAGCTTTTACTGTTATTTAATGATTGAAATGTAGATATTACCTCTGAGTCAGTAACTGGGGTAAGAAAGAACGACGAACAATTTCTAAACTGTATATACTTGCAGGCATCATCCTCGGGGATTTCATTACTTAAGTTGACAAAATATTCATTGAACTTGTTCGCCAGTTCCTTTCCGGCTAGCTGCTGACCATTGTACATTAAATTTTCCAAGTGCTTTGGACCGTTCATACATTTCAACACGGAATTAAGCTTTTTCCATATCATATCGGTTCTATTTCCGCATGCTAGAAAGAAGTCACAAAAATATTTTGATCTAGCATTACGGAGTTCTTTGTTTATTTGGTTTCGCTAGAGTTGAAGTTTGCGACTCTGGGGCAACGCACGTGACGTTGACGTCACTGCGACATTCAGAAATGTACTCTATATCTCTCTTTTGATTGCGGCCGCATTCCCGTTAGTGACCGAGTGGACGGTTTAAACCGTGGCCACGGCTCCGTGAGAATTTTGACCCTAAGTCCCTGAACGCGCACCCCCATGTTCGCACTCTCGCCTCATGTTTCAGAAAACTTTTCTCGTCAGTGTCACCTTTGATGGCTCAGTGAACGCACTCAGCGCCTTGATACTTCCTATTTCCACAATTTCTTACAATTATCCATTCATGTACTTTCAGCCTCATCCAGAAAAATACCCGCGCCGCGGTGCGCGGCTTCAGGTCATATCGGCTTCATTTTACTTCGCAGGATTATCACGGGGGAATGCGGCGCTGGCGGCGGCGACGCTTTCGCCGTTTCCCGCCGGTTCTCCCATTGACCCGTAAGTGTGACGTCATGGGTCCAAACAAACCGTTGCTAGCGTCGTTGTTATGGACGAATACATGTGGCTCGGTTTCGCTACGAAAACCCGACCGTTCAAAAATCAGGAGAATAGAATTTAAACTTCTAAAAATCACAGATATAGAAAGCTTGAATGTCATATATGTTTCGACAGAAGTGTGCCGGTAATCGCTCGTTTCTGAAATATTTACGACTGCAACTTCCGGTCCTCAAGATGCCTGCAGCAGACGACGAATGCAGGAAGTATGCCGTCTGCCACACGCCGGCCGGCCAAGCCGGGGCCGTCGTTTGAATCGTGTGAATAAAGACGATATTCTGACATCGCATTTGTTTGGAATATAACGAGTTTCAGACACTTATAAGAATTCATAGTGGGGTGCAATGCAAAATATGGTTTATCGAAAGTCCGGGTGTCGATCAGAGATGATCGGGAAGACACTTCATGCGAACGGTTGAGATCCCAAATTTTGTTTGCGGACTCGCGCTATGCGAGGGTGCTTCGTATACCTGGTTGTAACCATAGCGTGGAGAAAGATTCTTGCAGTTTCTTCAGATTTCCGCAACACCCCAAAGCGCGAAAGAACTGGATAAAAAACATAAGGCGAGTTTATTACAGATTGTACTCGCATCGCGGGTTCGATGAAGATCTTCACCAAAGAGCACATCCACGGCATTCGATGTATACCAAGGGGGAAAAAAATAAGCAAAATACTGCGAAATCGCGATAGACATGCAATTCTTTAATAACCTGGCAACCGCAATAATAATAATAATAATAACTTACCTCGACGCGTACGATTCGTTTCTCATGCTGGTCTGCACCACGCCGGTAATGCACTTCAGGTCGTCGTCGTAACTGATCTGCGATGACGTGGTTTGATTTTACTGCATTTTCACCCTCGTAACTGCTGAATTCTTCACAGAAAAACAAAAAAACAAAAAAAAAACGCACATTGCGGAGGCCTCTACGGCCATGGTGATGCATTTGTTTTTGTCGCTCGTTTTACCGACGCAATTCAATGAAGACGCCCTATCGTGTCGTCTGCTACCAAAGCAAAGCGGAGTGTAAGACTTCAGAAATGGCTTTCATCGTTGCGATACGACACTGAGACGACAAGAACATCTTCATAATTAGATGTCAAGAAGTTAGGTTGCTTACAAAAAATTGTTTACTTACTTGTAAGCAAAAATCTAGCCTCATGTGGAGTCTCCATGCATTAGTCCATAGCAACGCCCCTAGCAACGGTTTGTTTGGACCCAGACGCCATGTTGTGACGTCATTACTTACGGGGTCAATTGACCAAACGCTCTCAAATGTACGAGATGTTTCGGTGGCGCCCTCTCGTGGTTCCCGTCCCGACGACGTCACGACCAGGGCTATCAGTAGCGGGCGACAAGTTCCATGGTGCGTAAAAATCGCAGTGGAAGCCTAGTCATCACGTTGAAATCAACACTGTCAGGGTTGAGAATCTGACGTTGCTCTTATTTCGCCGATGAGAGCAGAGAGTTTGGGCCAATCGGATGGCCGATCACAGCGACGCTTTGGGTCGCGCAAGTCGCCAATATTAGTGCTACCGTTGTGCAGCCTGGACTGCTGCGTGGCTTGCAAGGAGCTTATGGCGCATTCACAGTGGAAGCGAATCCGCGTTCGCAAAGTGGTTGCGAACGCGGACCCGCTTCCAGTGTGAATGCGCCATTAGACTAATAGCGAGTTTTAGTAGACCGTGTTTCCCCTCCGCATGCCCTTCCGCTACCCGGAACTCTACAGCCAAGGCCATCGGCGCGCAGGCGCAGTGGCGATTCCGCGCTCCGCTCTGCAGAGCGGTTGCACAAAAACGGCCTACTAAAACTCCCTAATGTTGGAGCGCTGCGGAAGCGACGCTAGCCTTGTCAACTTATCACAAAAGAGCGCGAGTTACTATATTTTTTAAATACCATATTCTTACACGGACAGGGTGCACAGTGTTCAGCTTCCATTTAATGACGTTTCAGTTCAAATAACAATAGCTTAATTATTATTTTTCTTTATGAGCAACATTTGCACCTTTAATGTCCGCCACGCGACGCATGTTACCACGAACGTCTTTATTTTTTTTCTTTATTAATTGAGTTGGTAGAGTAAACTTTACCGACTGAGTTGGTGCCCTATTTTCTTCTTTTTCTCATAACTTTCGGTTGTGAGAAAAACAAAGGTGCGAATTGGCGATCGCGTGTACCTAGCTACTAGATATAGACCACTGTCCGAAATCCTATCCCCAAGCGATAAAAATGGGAAATTATACCTAATCTCAAACGCAGGCACCTGTGAAGAGGGGCTGTGCACAAAACAAGATATTTTTTTGCTTTTACGGCACTTTTGGCATCGATGTTGTTCTTGGAGCTTCGTGACCATGCATTTCTGAAGTTCTTGCACTACGATATGTGCAAAGATTTCTAACAAAAAGAAAAAAGGAGTCTTGCAGAAAGCGCAGCTTTCCTACTGTGTCATGGCGTCAGCATAAACAAACATGACGGCGCCGCATGAAACAGAGCAGACACTCGTGGCGGGTGCGCTGTGAAAACCTTTGTACTAGAACAGGAAAACATCGATGAAAGGGACTCTGAGCTGGAGAGTCGTGAAAATATAATTCTTGCGTCCGCGACGTGACCCTCTTCATAAACCGACGAATATAGACAATATAAGCTGCGGGCTTGTAACTGCACGTTGTGTTTGTGTCGGCGCATATTTGTTCGTTGTTTTCGCTCTCGCTTACGTTTCTTTTATGTCCAGTGCGAAGTTTTGGCGAACAAGCACGGCGGAAGAGGCTACAACCATATGGTATTTCGCACGCCATCCGGAAGGAGAGCTGGAGCGGACAGCGTGCCGCAGTACCATCAGCTGGAAGGGCGCGCTATACGAAGAGTCCGGCCACTTGTCTCGTTTCCTCCGTTCGCACGCTCATTTGCCTCATTGGTCTCGCTCGTTCGTGAGCGCGACCAATAAACGTCCGCAAATAGAAAAAAGAAAAGAAAATGCCGCCGGCCTTTGTTTTATTGCTTTGTGGTTGTTGCGGACGATTTAAACATGGTTATTCGAGTGTTTTATCAGCCGAGTACATCCTTTTAAAAGTCCATCAATAACATTGGCGGTCACAAATGTATGCCAGTGCATCGCCAATGCATCGAGGTTGCAGCCCAGAACAGAAGGCTCTACGCACGCAGCATTCCTATAGATATCTCGAAGGCGTATATAACACGGCGAATCAGGGTATATCACGGAAAAGGCTTTCAGGAGCTATAGCTTTGACGAGAAAGATGTGGAACGCCTACAAGCACTGTACTCCGGGATATCTGTACAGGTTGGATGGGAGGGACACAGGACGAAGCAGGTGCCAGTTACTGATCTCCACTATAGGGGGCTGGATGGCGCATTGAGCACACAGCCAGAGTATGAAGCCACCGTAAGTAAGCGGCTTGTCCCGGAAGTAAGCGCTTCACAGGCTTTCAACTCTTCCGAGTGCTAGATCGAACAGCGTTCAGGGCGCTGGATTTTTTCTGTGTCATCCAAGAGAGCCTGCTTGTGGCGGAGTAGTGCACATGCGGACCGAGAAGTCTCCTCCTGGGAAGCCATTCGATGTGAAAATTTTGAGATTCTAGTTGATCAAGTGTGCGTATGTCCCACGTTCAAATGCCTTATTCTCAGGATTTAATTCAAAACAAAAGTATTAAAACCCAATTTCAAAAAAAGAAAAAAAAAGAAAGGGATTAAAGTTTTGAGTGAATGCACTATACTCTGTTTCATACTTAGCTCGCAACGCTGTCAAAGCTACTGGCGCGAGCACGTGGCTTCATCTATGGTTTTGTTTGCGCGAGAACGCGTGCAAATGATCAACCAGATCAAGCCCCACGCTCGCGCCAGTAGCTTTGACAGCGTTGCACGCTAAGTATGAAACAGAGTATAGGAAGCCCAGCACAGGCCCGACTTTCGGGACAAGCATCGAACTTCCGGTTGCTTCACTTGCGCCAAGCTCGGAGAGCGGCTATGCGCCATCCAGCCCCTACAGTGGAGATCAGTGGTGCCAGTGTCCAGAGGCCTGATACACGGGTGCGCTCTATTGCCTGCTTTGTTATGCTATGCATAACACCATTGGAAAAAAAAATGGACCGAAATCGCTGCTACCGCTACGCTGATTCTCGAAGAATTGCGTGAGCATTTCGCACCGCGGTTGTAAATGACAAAGCATGGTGAATGCTTTGTTATATTGGCAGCATTGACCAGTGCCGCCAAGTCCGAAATGAGGCGCTGCGTATTCTGTGGCTCTAACGAACACATCTTCGAGAAGTGCACGTCACCCCTAACGATCCAAGAAAGAAAGAAAACTGAAGGCGGAGAACAGGTGCTTTCGGTGCACGAAGCAGTTACATCGCTCCCGAGAGTGCAGGTCCGCCCAGAAACTACCGTGCGCAAGATGTTCCGGAAGACATCTAACCGTGATGTGCGACCCCGAGTGGGAGCAAAGCAGTCGACGAGCTCTGACTCGATCCCACCTCAGTTTATTGGCATGTCGAGCTCCCTGTACAACCAGCCCCAATCATGCAAGTGCTCCTTCAAACGGTCAGGATGCGTGCAAGGGGTCAGACCGAAACATCCCTGCGAGCACTAATCGATGGAGGCAGTCAGTGAACCTTCATCCGCCGAGACACTTATGAAAAACGTCGATGCAGACCGGTTGAAGAGGAGGAGTTCTGTGGCTCACCCGCCTCAAAGGGAAACCAAAGAATCCAATCCAATCCAGTGGACACGAAGCGTGTGACTGGGTCTGAGTCCCCGCTGAACGCTAACGCGACGCTCGTTTTCGATACCAGCTGAGCCGAGTTCACGCCGCACGCTGACGAAGCATGCTCAGAGTATACGCTCGATCGATTTACTTGCACTTCCTGCGCCGGTGCAGGACAGTGCGGTGTACCTCCGTTCGCATCTGAATACACATTTTGGAAGTGTACACTGCCCTACACGTTTCTGCACCGGTGCAGGAGTTGCAGGTAAGTCGAACGAGCATGTGATCGAGCAATGGCGGACGTGCGTTGGCGCGGACTTTCGGAAAGGGTCTATTCCTTGAGAGAACCCTTACGAAGAACCGCCACGAAGATCCGTCACGTCGATTTCCCCGATAAATTTAGCGAGAAAATTATTGTCACATGGCGTCAATTTTTCCACTACATTCAGCAGGAAAATAGGCGTCCTCCCGTGATCGCGTTTCGTGACTATATGGCTATGTGACCAAGTCGTGTCTTTAATTTACCCACTAAATTTAGCGGGAAGATTGGCGTCACGTGACCCCGTCATGTGACCAAGTCACGCGACGTTATGTGTCCTCGAGTCGTGACCTCAAGTCGCGTGACGTCAATTTCTCGAGGTGGCTCTGCGAGTCTGAGCTCAGCATGTATACTGTCCTCCCAGAGCTTAGAGAGCATGATCGAGCTCGTGTAATTTCTTGTTCGCTTGCTTTTACCTTCGCGCTTGTTGCTTCGGCGAGGAAAATTGCTACCTAGTTGGAAGTTGAGCAATGATTGTAGATCTTGTGTTATACGTTTCGCAAAACGGCGCTTTGTCCAACGACGGTGTTTTTTGCTATCCGATGCTACCGACTCCGCGGCGTTGGGTTCCTCGGCGGGACGACTTTGTGTGACTGATGAGCGGCTTATCGTGTTCGCAATTCGAGGAAACCGGTCTAACGAAACCGAGAGGAAGGGTTTGACGTCGCGGGTTATTTTCTCCCCTTTCCCTCAACTGTCGCGAGGAGATAGCGAGCGGCAGCCTCTCATTTTCCTTCCTTCGTACCTGCCGTCCACTCTTGCGCCGTTTCTGTTCGCCGTTGGGCCTAAAGGTGAGTATGTACATTTTGCTATATTTGTATATCGAAGCGCACTTTACATTAGCTATCGATAACGGAGGCGAATTGATACGTTCAAAAATACCGAAGAAGACAAAAACAAAACAAAGCACAAAGGAAACACCACACAGAAGTGTCGTGTCTTTTTTCGTGTGTGTTTTTGTTTTTAGTCTCGGTTTTTTTGTAAAGACGAAGCTGACTTCTGCTGGTGGGGTGACGAGAAAACCGTCTATAGTCACTGACTGCTTAGTAAATGCAGGGAGTGGCCTATTATGATAAGCAGGCTCCTTGCTTCGTGATTGGTTCCTCGACGTTCTTACCGGTGGATGCCGCAATATCATTGTCTGCGCAGTGATAATGAGATGCGAAAACTCGCCATGTCCCCCTCTTTTTTTGTCTGATTTTTGCGACTGTGTAAGTACGCCAGCTGTTTGGATTCGACTAACGTTCCGACTGATGGACCTGTCTAGAGTAGGGTGCCTACATGATTCCGCCGCGGAAACATGTAGGCATCCTAGACCCGTCGAAAGAAGTTAAACATATCGTACAAAAGCAAGGGCTTAGTTGTTTTTTTTTTTTTCGTCCGGCGTCTTATTTATTTTCGCGTCTAAACTTAGAGAGCTAAGTAAACTGACAAAGGTAGCTATCCGCGGCGGCGGTCGTGTTATCTGCACGTAAATGTGGCACACGAGGTTCTTAGAATCAAGAAAGAAAAATAGATGACAACGTTCTAACCTGTCGGGAGTGGTTCTTCGTAGCTCTTTTAAATAACCGGGCAGATTCATTTTGCCTTGCTGGTTCGTTCTTGGAGCAATAGATCCTCTTCATTTCCGATAACGGCGATTGATTGTTAATGGTACGTTTTAATTAATCAAAACATAATAGCGGATACGTTTGTCCGCGTATGAAGTTTGCAAGCGCAACTTATTGTTTTTTTTGTTTTTCCCTCTGGGAAAGCACGATATGAAACAGCGAAATGAAACAAAATAATACGTGTAATCTTTGAAGAAAAAAATATATATATCAAATTCCTGATTACGTCTAAAAGAAAAAAAGCAATGCGTAATTTGAATTTTTGGCGAGGAATTGAAAATGAAACCGGATTTTTGTTTTGTAATACCAACTATATATGGCATACATTTTTATAGCGAGCTCAGCTCCAAATAACAGTTGCTATACCTCTTCGCTAAAAATAAAAAATAAATAAATAAATACTGAGTTTCAATTTGATCATACGCATTTATGTATCAAAACCTTCCTCCTCAAAAAACAAGGGGGGGGGCGTTCCGGTTCCCCCCCCCCTTCTTGTTTTTGAGCGGTTGCTCGATAATATCTCGCATTAATTTCTTCCGTCTTGTAATTTCAAGTTGAGCGCGAGTAGTTTGAAGGCATATATTCGCTATAAGACACTGATTTCAAAGGCGAGTGGCGTTGGCTAATCGTGCGAGTACATTCGTCGTTTCTCCAAATAGCACATCTGTGCCCATCCGAGTTGAAGGCCGCTTCACTTCTCAACACACTCGGGGCAAGGTCAAGCGCATGTACAGTCATGCAGATACTACATAGCTCCACGCGAGTGGGCGTTTTTTTTCTTCTGAGGAGCGCTTGACTGGTGGCGTATACGTTCGAACGAGCGCTGACGTCAGGACTCGTCCGTGTGGAACAGATAGGAGGCCATCAATGCGAAATGCCGTTATCATCTGCCGTTTCGAGAATCCTGTTCTCCTTTCAATCACACCGCGGTCACACAGGCGCAGATAATAGCGCTCTTCAGAAAAAAAGAAAAAAAACGCCCTCTCGCGTGGAGCTTTTAAGTATCTGCATAAGTGTACAGGCCTCTCGGCACCCGGATCTCTTCCACTTACGGTGATCTAGCATTTGCAGCTTTTGAAATATATGCATAGTTTATCTCCAAATGCATAGCTTATCGCATAGCCCGGTCTCGCGGGCCAGATACGGCCCGCAGAGGCGTTCCAGCCGCCCCGCGGATGGCCGCGGTCTTTCCAGTGATGCCCGACTCGCGGCCCGCTGCTATCAACGCAAAAAGTAAACACTCGTAGAAAACAAATCTGGCGCCTCGACACGCACCAAAAACGCAAACGAAGATATAAAAAAGAATGAGAGAAAAATGTAGTGTTGTGCGAATATTCGAATTTTCGAATAGTAGTTTCGAATAATACGTTATTTGATGTTCGCTTCGAGGTGAACTCTGATATTCGTCGAACTGTTGACCGCGGCGGATTAGCCCCGTTGAGCGCGCTTCGTACCGAGTACCGGTGCACTGCAGAGAAGCAACACATGCGGAGCTCGCTTCCGCGGGTGTTGCTTCTCCGCAGCGCACCGGTGCTCGGTAAGAAGCGCGCTCAACGGGGCTTATCTGCTGCGATCAACACTTCCAAAGCGGGATGATGCACACGTGCGCGTGGTGTGTGTACAAGGAAACGGTAACTTTGTGAATGTTAAAATCTACACTACAGTATTTAAGAAAAAAATTAAACTGTGGCTGTTATACAAGTGTATGTGTTAGTAGAGTTGTCCTGACAACTTACGTTCATCAATCGTGGTTGATCTTTTTTTATTTTCTCAAACTCTAGATTTAATAAAGGATATTTGCATGTAGCAAGAATATTTATAAATCCCCTCAATCAGGTATAGTTGAGCATCTGCATATGTCTAATATTATGTCAAATGCATGGTTCACTTGTCATTACCGTGTAGGCAATGAACTTTCTGAGGGCTCAGTTCATAAATATAGCTAGATTAAAATGAGCTTAGAAATGAACAAGCTTAGGAACAACCTTTGCGAGTTCAGATGGGTTTTTGTTTAGGCATGGTGCAGTAGTGAGAACCTGAGAGGAACTATTTGATATTCGATTGTAAAATATTTGTCCAAAACCACTATTCGCATCGAATTCGCTTCGAACTTAAAATCCACTGTGCGCGCACATGTCTGGAAATAAAAGCGCCGGTTATCTCGCCATATTATTTATTGCACAGCATTCGTTCTATCTATTCGCCACGAAATCACATGGACATTGTGCATAGTGATCTTATCTCATCTACCGTTTTTATTAGTCTTCTGCCCTGTGTAAATATGTTACAGTTCCTGTGTGCTTTGATTTATGTCCGGTGAGTTTTCAGAGTTACTATAATTTTGTAATGCCATAACTAGTAAATTATTGCGCTTAAAAATAAAGTATATGTTCTTGTCCATCTTACTTTTCTATGTTTGCTTTAATGTATTCTTTTCTTTTTGTATTTATATGCTTATTTAGGCTTATTTAGTTAGTATTTCCTCGTTTATATTGTCTCATCTAATTTCTGCCCTCGACACTATAACACGTCCCCAATCCGGCCCCCTAGCCAAAACGTTAGGAGACGTCTGGTCTATGATGTATCTGTCGCAGGCTGCCGAATATTATAAAGAGACAAAGGCGCACTATCACGGACGATTTGAGCTGAAACAGTCTTGCGCTCTTCTTTGACGTGCTCTGCGAGTTTTGGGAGAGAGGGCTGTGGTTCAATCTGGGTATGGAAAGCGAAGTTGAGGTCCCATACTTGGGACCTTTGGGACAAATTGGTAGGAGATAACCGAGCTTGTGGCAACCGCGTACGCACGCAGAAAAAGGCCGAATCGGGTGTTCCAGCTCATATTGTCCGCAAGTGTACTTCGACAAAGTGGCAAAAAAAAATTTTTTTTTAAATATTTGGTTAGTTGTTTTTGCTTGAGCCAGACTCGGAGGCTTGACTCGGGTCGAAACTTCAGTGACTATATAACAAACTATACGCAACCCTTCCAAGTAGTTCGGTTTCCTTCTAAAGTTACACATATAAGTACAATATTAGTACTGTCGGAGTGACTAGGAGTTGTTGCAGTCTTTCAAAATGGGGACCCTTCTTCAAGCTTCACTTACGAAGTGATTACTCATATCAATCAATCAATCAGTCGATTCGGGTTTTATTGTGCCCTTAAACAGCTGGCAAGCCTTAGGAGGAATGCATCCGAATATAAGCTGGAAAAAAAAAAAGATTGGCGCGGAATGTTTAGCAGTTCACTTTTTTTGAAGTTCTCAAGATCAGCACTGAAAAAGTCCACGTCAGAGTTATTTGACCCGCCGTACATGGTCTGCACATGTGCCAGTAGAGGGACTAATTCTAAGTTACAGAAAAAGAAAAAAAAAAGTCGTAGACTGATTTCATCATTGGTATTGGTACTACCACACGTTGCGCGACATATTTCCCCTTAGCTGGGAGAGCAGAAAGAGAGAGAGAGTGGGGGGGGGGGGGCTGTTGGGTGGCGTGATATGTTGAATATAGGAGAGCAGCTGCGCTCTCGTAAGTCAGTCCTGAGCGGTATATATGTATCGCCAGGGTGGATTGTATTCACTGGAAGGGCGGCAGACGTTTCGCAGTGCCTGCCACTACGGGATCTGAGGGTCGCCATCAAAGTTGAAAATAGAGAAAGTCATGTAAGTCTCTTTTTGGTTGCGGCAAGGGATGGCCTTGTAGCTTATGCTCGGTATACCCCCCACATCATCATCATCACCATGTATGTCTCAAGATTAACGAGACTGATCATCACCGTCCCCGCCTTGGACATGCATACACAAACTCATGTTTCTGGCGTCACTATGTCAGTGGCGCTTAATAGTGGATGGACAGATGGATATAGCTCAATCCTCTTAATCGTGCGGTGGATGGCACCACCTAGGCAGTGTTTTAATTTCAACATGTAAGCTAAATCCAAAATTCTGCACGATCGTTGTCCACCTCTCTCTTCTCTTTTATATATATATATATATATATACTCACTGACACACCTAGCAGCGGAAGTTCTCGTGTGCTTCGGTGGTTAACATGTGCTTCGGAGGCTCACATGTGTTATCGAGGCTCGCATGTGCTCCAGTGGCTCTCATTTTTTTCGGAGGGAACGGAGCAGGAGGTTAGCTGTAGCTAAGCGATTTCTGTTGTAACTCAGCTCGAAAGAGTGTCAAGCATGTCACGATAGTACATGCCTTTTGAGTATTCCGCATGCGTCTGCTTTACTCATTTGCATACCGTAACTACGCAGTTTATAGTTATGTATAATTCTGGCTGATAGCCGAAACTTTGTCAGCTGCTTTGCGAGCTGGGTGCACCCGCTTGGAAAGCCTAGAGGAGAGCCTATAGCTATAGGATCTCCGTGTTTTCAGAGTTTATTTTTAATTAAATTCGGATGGTGTTTTTGGAGTTTATTCTTCGATGAAAATTCGGGGTTTATCGGAGTTTATCTTTTTTTTTCCGATTTGCCGAAATTCAAAGTTTAATGCTACCGTTTTTACATTTTAAGATTTAAAATAAAACATATTATCTGACACAAACGCACTGGAGACCACCTGCACAAATTATTGTTCGCAGTAGAATTTGTATTCAGTTCTGCCATCACATTGCGTTAATTGGTTGTCTCATTGTTCCAACTTGAATAACTGAAGTTCCGCTGCAGCTTCTCTAGAAATCTGGTCGTTCATAGCTTTCACTTCTTCGTTCTCTGAGAAGCAGAAGAGAGTCAGGCATCCGAATGCGGGTCTTGTTGTCTCAACGAATGAAGAGATGAACGCTAAATCCTCTTGCCAGATTTCGAAGGATCAAAGCTCACTGACGCTGCATCTTCGTCGCAATCCACCCATATCATTTTGTTGGGTTATTTGTGATGTGAACTGACGAGGCTGGTTGCATTTGTCAGCTCATTGGGTTCATTGTTAATCTTTCCATCCATTCATATAGTTCGCGGCCATGTTAGATTCATGGTATGCGATTTATTAACTCAGTCCTTCTTCTGAGCGCTGTAGCCGCGCTGATACATCACGAGCATATGTCAGGCAAGCAGCGAACTGATCTGTGCGCTTACCTGAATTTGATTCCGACGAAACGTACCTAAAGACATAAGCGAAAAAGAAGAAAACTAATACGCACACATAATTACGCATGCATACGCACGTGTACGCACACGCATTATCACAATAGACATATACTAATAAACAAACAAACAAAATTGCCCGATTTTCCAGCACATGGCAACGAATCATGTTCACAAGGACTCGAATTTTCTGTTGTTACTAAAGGCCGTCGGGGGAAGATAACGGAAATCGTCTGGAGGACTTCCTTCCGTGTCGAATAGTAATCATTATATTCTGTATATTATATCCATGTGATCTAGCCAAGTTTATTTAAGGTATTTTGATGACATTTTTTTTCATCCTTCGAAGGTTGCCATGATTGCTAATTTTCACGTCTTCCTCTACAATTTTCAAGCTGAATTCCAGTATGGAGCTTATCTTCTTAGTTTCAATGATGACAAACATATTGAGAGTGTCGATCGGCTGATTGTGCGTTCATCATTTCTGATATAATCTTCCAGCCTTTATTTATTTCTTGTGTGTGCCTGTAAATTTTCAGCTGTAGGTGGCGATTGAAATTTCGAACGTGGCTCATTGAGTGTGAAATTATCTTCCGGTTATGGAACCGGCTAATGATGTGGTTTAGAGCAGTACGCAGCACGACATGGCTGCTTAAAGCCTACAGGTTAATGATGCCATGACCCAGGGAGTTTTATTATCGATAGGCTGCGCCTGAAAGAGGCCGTATCGATGTAATACGCGGCTGCGCGGGCGCTTATTAACCCGCGTTTACAAACAAACTGGTTCTGCTGACGTGCCACTGGCGCCGCATAAGTGATGGGGGTAAATATTGCCGCCCATAAACAAACCATTGAAACGCGATGAGTCGGCGTCAGTGAGCCTGCCGCGTCTGAATTGTCTGGCAATGTCTGACCATATTACGCCAGCGAAATTAACGAGGGTCAACGCTAGCCCCGGAGTGACATCCATTCCGCGTATCGCCGCAGAATGTACGCTAAAGCCTGATGTTGAGATTTCGGCTCGCAATTTCGTCGCGATTGCCGTTCGGGCTAAAGCGTGACCAGATGAGATGGTCGACGTCAATACTGATACCGCAGTAGTGAACAGGCATAGTTGGTGATGGCCAAAGAAACAATAATAATATTCCATAAAATCTACTGTTTGATGAGCATCTTCTGGAGGCCCAGCTCTTATCGCAAGGACTGGCCAACTTTGGTCTGTTGCCGGCGTCAGCAGATGAGCAGATGACAGCAGAACAATGAGCAGACGACCGATCAGGTTGAAGACGTAATCCGCAGCGGTCCGGCACAGACGGGTGACTCTATACCATGTTGGAATAAACAAATAAATTGATGACCACAAGTATCCAGGACAATATTTCGTCAGCAATCGCTTCGTCCGGCGTTTGTCTTTTCCGGCACATAACGGACGAATACACGTACCGACTCAAACCTTTTTCGATGCGGTCAGGTGTTTTCGAGAAGGCAGGTTTTTGTCTGATCTCAAAACAACGCAGGAATACACGTCTGGCATGGGGACTATAGTGATTGAGTTACAGAGATGAGTCTGGCGTATTACCATCGAACTCATCTCTGTGACGTCACGGCGCGGTGGTGGCGCGTCGGTCGCACTTCCGGTCTGGGGCATTCCCGCGTTGGTTTGAAAGGAACCAGACAAAAAACCTGCCTTCTCGTCAAAACGCCGCGACTGGGGCTGTACCAAAAGTGTCGAGAAAGGTTTGAAGGTCAGTTTTCACGTGCTCGGTTCGTCCGAGAATCTGGATATGTGCCGTGAAATGGGAAAAGCAGACGCCGTCGGACAACGATTGCTTGGGCGGGAAGCACTTTGGGTTGAATTCACGGATACTTGTGGTCATCAGATTTATTTGTTTTGTTCCAACATGAACGCCAGAAAACCGTCAAGTTGTGCGGACCACCTGCGGACTACGTTCAGTGCGTCTTCAAGTTCAAACGGCCGCCTGATTGTTCGAACTGTCGTCTGCTCTTTCAAACGTTTCTGCTTGTCGTCTGCTCTCTTAGACGACGCCGGTCCGTAGACCAAATGTTGGCCCGGTACTTGCGATAAGAAGTAAGTGCAGGCCTCAAAAGACTTAAATTTGAAGGTTGGTAAGCAGGCTCGATGTAAACAGTAGATACAAGGAGATGTTGATCATTGTTACCAGTGACCATCACCGACTTGTTATGCCTAATTCAGTTGGTCTGATTCTGCTTGCGATTTTCAGTATCGACGTCGACCATCTCAGCTACGGTTCACGCTTTTGCAGCCTGAGCGGCGTCGCGACTGAAAATTCCGAGCGAAATCTCATCATGCGAATCAGGCTTTAGCGTACATTCTGCGGCGTCCACGCGGAATGAATCGCCACATGTCACATTATTCACGCGAAGTTTTGCGGTGTAACGAGCCTCGGTACTTCGCTGACGCCGCTCAAGATAGTCAGACATCGCCAGGAAGACGTAGAACCAACAATTCGAACGCGAAAAAGGGCAGGGGGACTCACACTGACGCCGACAACATCGCATTTCAATGGTGTGTTTATGGGCGACGGCGAGCTTCTTGCCCACACCCCTATCGCGCATGCGCGGCGCCGGTGGCGTCCGCTAGGGGCGCTCCGGGCGCTCCGGTTTGTTTGTAAACATGAGCTGGTGTATAGGTCTTGTCAAACGTCACCGTCATACATTTTCCTCGCTTTACGGCGTTTCTGGAGTAGTTTTCGTTCAAGACGTTGTTACCGTTGTAATCTGTTGCGCGCCAGTGATTCAATGTTCTGCTTCACGTTTTCAGCCGGAACAGATCACCGCATTAGACTACGTCTGGGATTCCGGAAATATCCCCGATGTCGTGTGGCACGCGAAGGCCAGACAGGAATTACGTCGGTTAACACTTCCCGGATTAGACGCCAGGAGCAGAACAAAGTGAATGAGTACGACGATTTATTCTGCGTTTGTTTTGTTTTCCGTCGAACTACAACGGTAGACGCAATGCTCCAGAGGCGACGCGCTGCCGTTAGACTACCAGTAAGAAATTGCATTGAGATGAAATATACTGACACGCGGTAATGCCGTTTCACACATAATTGCGCAAATACAGTCGGGGTTACCGCAGGACATATTCCAGCGCATTCCACATCGCCTGCACAATACCGCCGCTGCGCGCTGTTAGCGTACGCAGAGCGGCGCAGCCTGGCCAGATTCGCGATGCGAGTCGTTGAGGAGCTTCGACGAAGAAAGGAACTTCATCGCCAAAATAAACGGCTATAGGCGCTGGCGGGTGCGGCGATGATGCCGATTAACGCTATGGCACGGACGCGATGGCCAGTCGGGAATTTCCCGTTGAAGAGTCTTCGGCTGTCAGGCATCGCTCGCGCCTGATTTCAGGTGGTGTGTTTTCGAATGCGATTTGCAGATGACGCAGGCGAAATGCGATGGGTTGACGTGGTTTCGGGGGCAGCCGTAAAGCTCATTGATATCGTGATGTACAAGAAAATCGCAACGAAGCATACAAGTAGATGGACAATTGCCCCACTAACAATCTGTTTGCTTTCACTTATCTAATCGCCTCCGATGCAGTCATTTATTGATCAATAATATTTCTTTGTATGATGCGCTGGTGTTTTGTTTACTGGCTGATCACATCCGGTATCGGCATGATGTCCGCGATATTTTGGTCCGCACTTGCCATGGGACCGAAGAGTGCTGCTTCGCCTATTTTCTTGGAGTTGGCGCATATTGTATACTTGCAGGGTATCGTCTGTTGTGTGGTACCCTAGTGACGCGTGTGCACGCTTAATGTCATTTCGTCGACGAACTATCGCGATTCCTTGCCTGAGAAAATATGCGCTTAGCAGCCATGGCCAAGGTGATTGAAGAACTATTCGCAAGAAAATCGCTCGCTGAGAGTATCAAGTGTGATTATGCATTTTGGCCCAGAAATTAAATGCATATTGGGTAGTATCTCATTTTTGATGTTGAGTGTGACTGATATTAATACCATTTTTTGATGGCATGGTTTGTCTGCGGCTGTCATGAATATTTAGTTGAGAGCAAGTATTCTTCTACTTATTCTGGGAAATAAGGCATTGGTGAATACTTGAAACTAATAAGGTAATAGCATTTGTCCCTTTATTGGACCATACGGAGGCCAGCTATTGAGTTTTGTATCTATACGCATAATATTCTGTTTATTTTAAATGATATATTATCTTTTCTCTTGTCATGATTAAAAATGAGAGTTGTGGTAAAGTTTAGATATTTTTATCCAGCTTTGCTGGGGTAGAGAACACACCACCATCCCAGCTGAAGGCCTCAGCGCCATAGGCATGACACGCGGCGTTTTCAAGTTTACAATTTGGCATACTCTCACCAACGGAAACACCTGCCGTATGCTCCAAACTGAGCGAAGTATACGAGGTTGCGGGATCCAACTAACTTATCGCGACGTCGTTGTTGGTGATGATGCGCACGTTGAGGGACCTGATGACACAAATAAAGCGAACGAGGAAAAGTGAACACGAAATCGTATGGAACAAATATCGCCAGTGGCCGACTCAAGAAGCAGTGGCTGGCGGGAACTGCGGGTCTGTTTCATTAACCTTGATGTTCGTGGATACCTGTTGTACGCAACGGTTCTGGAACGCGCAGGAAACACCGCTGTTCCTCGCCGGTGGAATTGAAAGGGAGCCAGGAGTCAGCATTTTCTTTTTTGTTTGTTTTATTTGATGTCGGTCTTTATTTTATCTGATATTAGTAGTATTTAATAAGATCTTTTTATGGTCCACTATATTACCTGTTGTTTTGACTTTAATTGCCATTACTGGAAAAATTAAATGCCTATAAAAAGTCTAAGAAAATATACGTTCTTACCAAATATATAAAATTATAACATCAAAACAACTAATTATCAGATCTCAAATTCTATTCTAGTCCATTTAATAAATTCATTTTTATTGTTTAAAAGGGAATCAGTTTTAAAATGTTTTCGATGACGCTAATATTTTTATCTCAACAACAAAAATTTCTGACCGGACTAAGAAATAATAGACTTATCCTAACATATGCACCAATTTGCTGCAAAGTCGCTTAATTGAATTCGGTCTTACAGTTATTCCAGACCGCCATAAGTTTCTTTTAATCTTATTGATCAAGAATTATCAAAAAGCTCGTAATTAATAAGATATAATATGGAATATACAATTCTTTATAAATTACGCCATAAGGCAATTTGTATTACAGTTTATACTGTAGTCAGTATTTTTATGGAATTGTTGTGGATTGTAGAAAGTATACTGATACATGTAGATCAGCACATAATGTATATTTTGTGATTCTATATATATGCTACTTTTAGTTGTACTTTTTACGGTTCAGAATACTGTATTAAGCTCTTCAATTGCCCATCAAGACATCGACTAAAGTAGGTATGTTGATGTCTCATTTTTCGTAGAAATTGAAATTCATAGTGATTATTTATTACAGATAACTAAAATATAACGCGTAGTTGCAAAAACATCGATGTTGCTTTGGAACACTTTTCCTCAAGTTCATTTTATTTGCTCTGTTACCATTCTTTGATTCTTCTTTTTTTGTCGTCTTTACCTATCATTAAAGACAAACTGTTGATCACATCAAAAAAAAAAATCGTTTTAAATATACAAAAAAGGTGTGTGCTAAAAGTAATTTGTTTTTAAACGAATGTCGCGTACTGTGACGTTTACGAATTATTATTGCATCGGAAATCGAATAATAATTAATGCCAATATTCATTTTCACTTTGGACCAGTTACAGGAATCGCTCACTTGCCAAAAAAAAGAGACTTAAACAGTTTGTTTCAAAATTTAGATTTCGCCTGAATATTTGTATTGCGCTGTGTCCTTTGTTCAAACATTTTGCTTTGAAGGATGTGAAGTCTGCGAGAGAGAGTCAAAAATAAGTTAGAGAAGGTTGGTATTTGGCATATTACCTTTTTTTCGGTCTTTTAATTTGTGGTTTACCTAGCAATAATACACATTTTATTTGTAAATAGGCAAATCTAACGTGAACGTAACGATTATGTTCTATCTGAATGGAAAAACGCGTTCTTCAAGATTGGTGTGTTGAAAGGAACGTGGATGTTAAGAGTCATTTCTGCAACGAAAAAGAAAAAAGAAAAGAAAACGAGAGTAAGGTGTAGTATTGCAGCTATCTCTCTGGGCTTTCGACAACCCTGTTTTATACGTGTCTGCCTGGGCACTAAAAAAAAAAAATTATTTGTTTTGTTTGGTGGGTCTGCATACAGTCCAGCCCAGTCTGCACCTGCATAGACGTTTTTACCCATCACCCCAGACATTGCCGGAAGCTACTCTCGTTTAGCTTAAGGTCACCCCATATTGGTGGGAAAGCGCCGTTTTCACTGAGAGGAGGAGGAGGAGGAGAGGGAGGCTGACGGGCACAGAGGCATGATACGAGAGGGTTTTCCTCTGCTTGTGCCATAGCTCTGCCGCTTTGCGGCTCTCTTCTTCTGCCGGGTATGCCTGGCTTCGCTCTTCCGCAGTCATTGTCATGACCTCCACTGTAAGCAATATCTACCTGCCGTGCCGGCCCAGACGTGCCTCTGTTAGTGAGCGCGCGTCTGTCGAGAATGCAGGCTCATCGCTTCGCCGCCTCGCTTAACGGTCGCCTCAGTATCGCGCCCAGAGGAAACGTTTTGTTCTGCTTTGTTTTGGTGCTTGGCCTTGAAGAGCCAGATCCAGCGTATAAAGATCTTTCAGTTTTAGAGTCATTGTTCCACTGATTTTAATTAAACCCATACGTTGTGCCATCCGTCAACGACACCCACTCAGAAAAATTTAACATAGGCAGCGCAGTTTAATGCAACATCGTGCGAAACCAACAAAGACTGTGGGCTAGTTGGTTTCGCACGATGTTCCATTAAACTGCGCTGCTATGTTAAATATTTTTTTCTAGTCTTAGTGTCGTTTGACGGATAACATAGCAGCGTATAGTTTAATTAAAAATCAGTGGGACGAATGACTCTAAAACAGAAAGATCTTTGTACTCACGCTGGATCGCAATCCGCAACCGCAGCTCTTCAAGGCCAAGGAAGGCACATCCGCGAAAACAAAAAGCAGAACAAAAACGTTTCCTCTGTAGCGGACGACGAATACCAGACGACCGTTGCAAGCAGACGACGAAGAGCAGACTGACGCACGGCGAGCAGACGATGAGCCTGCAGTCTCGTACAAACAGAGCGCGCTCACCAACACAGAGAGACCGCTGTCGGCAGCGAGACGCTGCAGACGTGCTGGACCGGCGACGGACAAGATGTGTCCACCGGTACCCAAGAGCACACACCAGCACACTCGATTGTCTGAGAAAGGAGGTCAGTGACGCCAATGATGGCTGCGGAGAGTCGAGGAGAGCTGGGAGAGTTCATACCGGTAGAGAGAAGGAAACCGCAAAAGCTGGAGAAGGAATAACGAAAATAGCAAGCAAGAGGAAAAACCCTCTCGTATCATGATTTTCCTGTGCCTACTTAATATGCACGTCCCGTTCTCCCTCCCTCCCTCCCTCCCTCCTCCTCCCTCCCTCCTCCTCCTCCTCCTCCTCAGTGCTCGCCAGAAGCCAAACGGTCTTTCCTGTTTTGTTTGTTATCTTAGTATTGCTTAATGGCGCGTGCTTTAAACGGGGAAAGCTCCGACGTGTGTAATAAAATTACGGGGTGGACAAAAAGCGTCTATGTGGGGCTGGGCTGGGGCTGGACAGAGACAGCTGCAGGTCCACAGCAAAACAAATAAAAAGTTTATCTTTACTTTTTTATATATTTTTTTCAGTGCGGGCAGACGGTTTCACGTGCTAAAACTAGGGTTGTGTCGAAAGCCCCAGAGGAGACGTAAAGAAGAAAGAGATAGCTACAACGTCTACCTTACTCTCGTTTTCTTTTCTTTTCTTTTTCTTTTTCGTTTACAGAGATGACTCTTAACATCCCTCGTTCCTTTTCAATACCTACTTTCCAATCTTGGAGCGAGTTCCCGCTACAAGTTCCAGCGGTTCGGAAGGAACGCGTTTCCGTTACATTTCGAAGATGGAACATGTCGTTACGTTCACGTTAGCGTTTGCCTATTTTAATAAAATATTGTGCTAGGTAAACCACAAATTAAAAGACCAAAAAAAAAAAGGAAGTGAAAATATCTGCATTGAACTACGTATTCAGTTGCCCCGATCACATTTATTCCAGTTCTTTGTTTTGACTCTCTCTCGCAGACTTCACCATCATTCAAAGGCAAAGTATATTTCGAGTACAAAAGGTTTTGGCACAATACAAAGTATATTCAGGCGAGGGTCCCAAAGTTTTGAAAACAAACTGTTTAAGGGTCTCTTTTTTTTTAACAGGGTGAGTAGGCGATTTACTAATTAACGATTCATATGGCTAATTAGTTCCAAAAGGTGAGAAAACGAATGACGGCATTGATTGTTAATTCGTTTCCATTCATGCTAGTAATAATTCACAAGAAACAAACGTCCTACAGTACGCGACATTCGTTTAAAAACAAATATACTTTTAACACACACAAAACACACACACACACACACACACACACACACACACACACACACACACACACACACAAATATCCTAAGACAGTCGAAGAAAAAAATTTTGATGTGATCAATGAAAAATTCAGCGGCACGCAGTTTGATCTTTAATGATAGGTAAAAAAAGATAAATGAACGACAAAAAAAAAAAAGAAGGAATCAGTAAAGGATGAGTTTATTTGCAGCGAAGTTCGAGAGCGAATATATGATAATAAGGCGAGGGAGGATGTTCCAAAGCTTGACATCGATGTTACACTTTGCGGCAAAGCGTTCCATGTTTTAGTTGCTACATCTGTAGTAAATGAAAAATCACTGTAGTTAGTTCGAATCTGCGGAAAAATGAGACATCAGCGTACCTGCTTTGGGTGAATAGTCAGTGTCTTGATGTGTCAGACAGATGAATTGATGGGCAGTGTACAATATTAAAGAGAAGCTTGAAAGTCAATGTGGATATACAGTGTTCTAGATGTTGTTGAACCGTAAAAAGTTTTAATAGGCTATAACCAAAAGTAGCCTTAACCCTAGAATCGCAAAATAGCATTGCTCTTATTGGAGCGTTTTGGGCAGTCTGTACATGTATTAGTGCTGCTTTCTACGTTAATCCGTACAACGCAATTCCATAAGAAATACGACTACGTATAAAGCTGTAATACAAATTTAAGATCGTTTTTAAATGTAGTATATGGCGTAATTTGTAAAAAAAAATTGTATATTCCTGTATATCTTATTAATTACGTGCTTTGTGTGAGCGTGCCAATTTAACTGATCATCTAAGATGAGACCGAGAAATGTTGTGTTGTGAACGCGGGTTAACGTAGTGTTGTTAAATATAAGTTCCGGGGTATTTTCAATTAACGTGTTTTTTGCAGCAAATAAAATGTAATTGGTTTTACTTATGTTAAGGACAAGTCTATTATTTCTTAACCAGTTAGTCAGTCTCTGGAGGGTGTATAGTTGGCTTCAGCGTACTATTCAGTGACCGACCTGTTTGAGATAAAAATGTTAGCGTCATCAGTGTACAAAACTGATTCCGTTTTTAGGGAAGCCGGTAAATCATTAATGAATATAACAAATAAACCTGGACCAAGAATAGAACCCCGCGGGACGCCGATATTAGTTGCTTTAGTAACGGGTGTTACTCCTGACATATTTACATATGTTGTTAGGGCGATATGTTTTCTTAGTTCCAGACACACTCCTCGAACGCCGTAGGCATTTAATTTTTCCAGTAATATGGCGCAGTTAAGTCAAAAGCTTTTGTTGGACCAACGAATATAGGTTAATATAGTCGACCATAAAAAATCTTATTAAATGCCTACTAATATCGAGTAAAACTAAAGATAAACAGACCAAATAAAACTTAAACACAAAAAAATGGGGGGGGGGGGACCAGGTTTTCCTGCTGTTTCCGCGAACACGTAACAAGTTCCCCTTTCGGTTTCACCGACGCAAGAGGGAACGGCGGTGTTCCTCCATTCCCTCCGAGAGCAACGCGTTCCAGGAACGCCGTTCCGTACAACACAGGTATCCACGAACATCAAAGACGGTTGATAATGAAACAGACCCGCAGTTTGTTTCCCGCCAGCCGCTGCTTTCTTGAGTCGTACCAACGATGTTTGTTCCATGCGTTTTCGTGTTCACTCTTTCACCTCGTTCCAGACTTCTTCGCTTTATTTGTGTCACTCAGTTCACTATCGGCGGCGTGCGCGAACTACAGGGGGCGCTTCTGTCGCTATCATCATCAACGTTTGTGACGTCACGGGTAGGACAGACCGGTCAGATCTTGGATCCCGCGGCTCGTCAGCTCGCTTCATGCGCAGTTTGGGTAACGCGCGGCAAAGCCTGTTTCACGCGTTGTGTTTATTTGGTGAAGTGATATATGTGGAGTAGGACATTTGACCAAAGCTTGAAAACGTGCCACGCGTGGTCGTGCTTACAAACACTTTTGGCGCTGAGGTATCGAAGCGCTGGGATGGTGGTGTGTTGTTCTCTACCCCAGTACAAAAAGCTGGATGATAAAAATAGAATATCTAGAGCTTTACACCACAACATCTACCACAGCGAATAGGGTGCATTTTTTTTTATCATGATTTGGACAAAATAAAACTGAGAAAGGAATGTCTCATCAAATTCAAAAATAAGAAAGCGAAATTCGAGAACCTCTCGCGTGTGCAGTACAAACTTCAATGAAAGCGACTCCGTGTATTCTGTTGGTTCCAATAAGTTCTGTGAGTGCTGGTACCTTATTAGTTTCAAGTTGATTCGTTTTTCAATTTTGTAAACCGGTAAACGAACATTTCCCGAAATAACTGGTAGGAAGGAGCGGACGGTAGCATGCTTCCGGGGTCGTTTCAACTAAATCCCTGCTTATTCATCCTGACGACGCGGAACGGGCCATGCCCCATCGCGATCGAAGTCTGTTAAATCTAGTGAGTCGGTCACACTTCAACGTCCCCAAAAATGAGGTATAGACCTGCTATGAATTACTACCGTATGTACGTTTAATTTTGCAGACCCAAATGCGCATAATGCGTGATGCGCTTCTCAGCGAGCGATTTTAATTTTTGCGAACAGTTCTTCAATCGCCTGAATTTGCCGGGCCATGGCCGACAAGTTAGAAGTTATGACAAGTTTTGTTTTTCTTTCGAGCAGAAGTCGCGATGTGACAAAACAAAAAGCTCGTAGTTCGTCGACGAGTGATATGCACAGTGCGTTACGTACCGGTGCGTACACGCGTGCCAGGATTACACAACGGACGGCACTACAACTACGCAGGTACCTATTGTTGTATGTGTGCCAACTCCAAGAGAAAAATGGGCGAATCGGCGCTTTTTCTCTCCGATCCCTCTCGTCCCTGCTCTTTCTAGTGTGCGTCGAAGTGCGGACCAATACAAAATATCGCGACGGACGTCGGCCGATTTTACCGGATATTTCATCGAGCATCGACCAAAGATCACATGTAAAACACAACGTGCATCGCACAAAATTATGATATGTATCGTATTGATCAATAAGCCATTTCATCGAGGTACCTGGCGTGTAGGATAATTACGAGTGTGATTAGATATGCACAATTACTTTTTAATTAGTGAAAATAAACAGATTGTGTTAATTAGAACCTTGGTGGGCATCCTCGAAAAATCGTAATATCAGTCAGGTTTAGAAAGGTTCGGAACGCATGCTTCGTTTTGTTTCTTCTGTCGTGTGTGCGCGCGTTTGCGCGTGCATGTGCGTGTCTGCGCGTGCGGCTATGTGATCGCGTGTGTGAGCGTGTGCCCCAAAACTACGTCCAACTCCATCCGCGTTTTCGCCCTGCAAAATGTCGCATCTTCGGCTGGCCGCTGCACCAAATCCGCAGTCGAAAAACACACCACCTGAAATCAGGCTCGCCGCAAGCTGCCCCGAGCGATCGAAGAGATGCGCGATAAACGCAGGATTCCCATCACCTGACCTGGCGAAGGCCGC
>JAZHYW010057380.1:0-39161 GCA_037355805.1 Ixodes ricinus | reverse complement strand
ATACGTATTGCTGATCTGTTAGGTCAGGGAACGGGAAGCGGCAAGAAAGCGCGCGTATCGGCAGGCAGACCCGATGCAGCGAGAGAGCCCATGAGGCGTCTGCAAAACGCATCAGGCCAGCTCAGCCCGAAGGTGCCGACGCGCGGTTTAAGCGAGACTCTAGACGTTTCGTTCGGCCATAGCTGTGGTGTGTGTGATAGATTGTGGTTTGTATACGCACACACACAGTGTTTCTCACGTCTTTACATGGCGATGAGTGGGCGAATTAACGGAAGAATCGCTGGTTTACCGACGATTCACTCCGGAGCTTCGCCCACTCATCATCATTCACCACGTGGATATGCTGCGACTTTTTCAATTGACTTTTTCTGGGACTTCTTGTTGACGTGGGGCGAAAAACGAACGCGTGTTTCTTATAGGTCATTAACGTCAGGGGTCCGTCTCAAGCGCGTGATTTGCGTATACAAAAATTGTTGCATCGCCCTTTGAAATAAATCTAAAAAAAAAAAATCACGCATGTTCGCGTGGAAACTGTAATTTAGGCACAGAGATGCGGCTTTGGTGTGTGCGTTTCTTCTTCGAAGATATACAAGAGCAAATTCCTATCATCAAAAGTTAGTAACAAAGAAACAAACATTTCCTAACGCTCTCAGTATTTTTTAAGCCTTTTTCAGACTAAAAGTTTAAGAAACATTTAAAAAGAAAAAGTGTTCTCGTGGGCTATTGGAGCGTTAAAGCATGGTCACAAACAGGGAACTAGAGCAAAGCCAGACCTCCTCCTTGGCACTTTGTCGTTTCTGGCAACAAAACGCTCCCCAAACGTTCACACCGTTGGTGTGTTTTTGCGACAAATAAGGTTTAACTGCATACTAAGCCACAGAATTTGTTTTTGTTTTTTTCAGCCGCGTTTTATGCGGAGTGTAGGTTCGCGGCTCTGACATTTTCTCTAAAACCATATACACCACTCAGGCGCACCTTGGTGATAAATTAGTCGCACAGCATGCATAACTGATTTTTGAGATTTATTTAAAGCGGGTTCGATTCGTTCTGTAGTCGCAATCGCGACTAAGTTACATTAACGAAGTTTAATCGCCCGAGCATACGTGCAGGTGAGTGAGCTCTTTGGACAAAGCAAAAAGTCGTATAGCAGGTGCCGTAACAACAGTTTTTATTCAAAGCCCTTCGTCGTTTTCCTCAAGCCATTCTACTAACGCTCTGATTGGAAATAACCGCAGCCGATGGAAGACATTAAACGAGCTGGTTTCGCATCTCGGCATCCGTGCCTCGGAAGGTAGACATTTCAGAGGATGTTCTGAATTTCACCACAGCGGCGCTGAACTACGAGGTTAACGGCAACCATGCAGCAGCAGCGTTCCGGAAGGGACTGAACATAGCAGTCTCGCTTTAGTGATGAAATAACCCTATTAACTACAAGATGAATTTGGTGGCAGCCACTCGCGGGCGTCCTCCGTGACGGAGCTGGTAGGATGCGAGGCGGACGACGCGCTGGGTGGCAAAGCAGCCAGAGAGGCTATGCTTAAATAGACCGATCTCACGAGCAGGTATCAAAGCCAGGTGAGACTTCGTCCCCACCTTAGCACGTCACATGCTAAGGCGGAGAGCTTCGTCTCACCTCAGCATGGACTAACCGCAACGCTGTGGCGAAGCCGTGAGCGAAGCGCCTTGACGGCCTTGTTCGAGCGCACTGCAGCGCAGCGAGCGCTCGCGCAGCACGCCGAGGCTTCATTCGAAGCAACCAGCCTCGCGCTTTAGCACGCGCGGCTGCAACAGTCCATACTGAGGTGACAGCAGTACGCCATCAGCAAAGCCGATATGCAATGCGGGAGCTGTGACTTTCTGCACGCGACAACCCTCGCTGGAGTGTCCTGCGCGAGCAGAGCACGATGCGGCATGAGCTCTCTCGTGAACTTGGCGTCTGCCTCCTCACGAACTAGCAGTGAGGGCGGCTTGGCGCATGCGTGGAACGCCTGGTGAGATCGGCCTATTAGCATCTATACCTGGGGTTTAAAAAACGGTTTATTTTTTTGAAGAAACATGTGACCCTCAGGGGTGATTTTTCTAAGGAATAACAGCGCCTAGAAGTTGCTTTTCATATATAAGAAGGCAAGAGAGAGAAAAAAGAAGACCTCTTAACATAGAGTTATTATAATGTACGCTAGAGGTTCAACTGGCGCTAGTGTCTATGCGACTTCCGTGATGCAAATTGAAGCAGACAGCAACCAGTCTACTTTGCGGTGCTCCTGTGCATTCCTAGCTGGGAAAACGCGCGTGCATTTTGCCTCTTCGCCGAAAAATAACACGGAACACTTTGGTTATTTGAGTAGTACCGAATAGTATGGGGCACTTGATTAACACTGTGAAAGTAACTGTTTTGTTAGCGCATTTTTCTTCATCAGTGAACGATGCTGAACTTCGCTACATTTCAGTCCCAAACGCCTGTTCCGCAACAGGTGTGTAAAAACAAGCGACGATTCGAAGCAAAATGACAACCGAAAGGAATATAGAGGTGTCTAGGCGCCCGCCAGCATTCAGGTGACGCTGTATATTGATATTATGCCAGTCCTGTTACTATATGAAAGTGACCCCGTCGTGCATGAGCGGATAAAAACATTCAAAACGTAGAGAATAAAGTCCGTGGGCTGGCGAAGTAGGTGCCCTTGCACTGTTTTTCAGCCGAGCGGGTGGTAACGGACACCCTGTTCTCCCAGATTTCAGAGTGGCGCGCGATATATCGAACGTAGAACAAGCAGCCTCATTCCAGACGAGCAGAAATATCGTTGCGCCCACATATTTACGAGCGGGCTAGATAGCTCGTGTGGAAATGCAGCAGCTAAGTTGGCGTAGCTTGATGTACGAATAATACTAGAGGACGAAAATTAGACGACACTGTGTCAGTCCCGTTTTCGCCCGACTGCAAACATCCAGAATAGTTTCTTCTGTGGCCTGCATACGTACTTTAGTCCTACATAAGCACGTGTATCGCTACCGGATATCAGGCCCCCTGCGAAATTCGAGCCGTCTGTCGTGATTTCCAGAGGGCTCTGTACGTCGAACTGGGAGTTTAAGAATGTATATATCCCCCAATACAGGGCGCAACGGGATGCCCTGTTCTGAGCGCTCGCAGTGTCCGATTTCACTGCATCAAAGCTACATCGGACGAAGCTCGTTCTAGCAATCGATTTCGAGCGTGCGTGTGATATTTTGAACGTAGAACAATGCAACTGACCAGTTATTTCGTCGAGTCAGACAGGAGAAATGTTCAAAGCTTACCTAGCATGAATTATCTGGAATAGATTTGCCGATGACTGGCGTGCAGGGAGAAAGTAACGCCGTTTGCCATGAGAAATGCATATAGCGGACCGGAAGTCAGTTTGGACTGACTGCTGTCTGCTCCCGTTTGCGTCAGCACACTAGCGCCAGTTGAACCTCTAGCGTCTACGGCGACAACTCTACGCCTGTTTAGATGTTCAAAAACAAGCCCAAGCTTCACGTGTACAGCTTGCGCGCGGCGTGTGTCCAGGCTGTTCACAGCCTCTGCGGTATTGTTTTTCTCACCCCAGATACGCGTCGAAAAAAGGTTTTCGCAATTCACCAGAGTAAATGACGTTGCATTTTTAGCTGTGCACGCGCGCACAGTTGTGCTGCGCGCGCCATACCTTGTTTTAGCTGCATTGAGCTTGCCGACTGCCGGCGCTTCTATTCGAGCGTCCAAGTGACTCGACAGTTACAGGTCGAGCCTTGAAAAGAAAAAATACACGGTACGTTTTATCAGCCTGGTTATGCTAATAGGGTAAGTCACCGTGTCCTTAAGGCATTTGAGGCCATGTTGAGTACATTTTTCTCGGAGACTGCCAGAGCAATCTGGCCATGTATATATCATTTCATGGAAATCTAGTGGTTCTGTCTACTGAACTTAGAATTATTTCCAAGTCAACCTAGAATACGTATTTTTTCGAATTTTTTATTTCGTTGTTACTAAAATTTTAGCTCTTGTTTGCGTATCGAGCGAATAGGACGCAAAACTGCTAAGTATCACTTTAATTCCCAATAGAATCTGTCAACACCGGCAAGCGCAGGTGGTAGGACTGAAAATGCTGACTCCTCTCTAATGTCAGTGTCAAGCGACACTGGTACCTATGTACCAAGCGACACCGTTCTGAGATAGTTCAGTCTAAAGTAAAAACAGGTGTGAATAACAAATTTCTATTGGCACCGACAGCCTTAGAGTCATGTTTTCAATAGCCACCAGCTCGGGAAGGCATTCGCATTACAGTCATGCGCGCGGCGTGTGTTGCGGCTATTCATCAGCCTCTCTGATTGCCGGGCCTCTTTGCTGACCTGCCATGGCTGCGTGGTCCGAAAAAGTGTATTCGAGCCACCAGTAAATGACGTTGTATTTTAGTCAGCATCGCGCGCACAGCTAAGGCAGCAAAGTGCCACACCTTACTTTAGTTAACAGCTTGCCGATATCGACGCTTCTATCCGAGTGTCCAAGTGAATCTGACAGTTGCTGACGAGCCTGAAAAGAAAGAAAAGGTATTTTTTTATCAGTCTGGAGATAATTTTAAGATTATCTGTTGCAACCTTTGTCTGTTAATTGTTTTGTGGCAAAATTTATTGATAAACAGGGGCGTATCCCAAAGGAGGCGGGGTCACTCACTTGTTTGGAGTGATTTTCACCGAAATATAACTTTTAAAGAACACTTGAATGGAAAATGTGGAAAGAACTAAACTTGTTAAATTGAAAAAACTAAAATTGATTTTTTTCATTTTGCTACCCTGTCCCTTAAGACACGCCTATCAAAAAATTAATTTTACGCGAAAAAAATAAATAAATTAGAGCACATTGGCGGCGCGAGACGCGGTTTAGTTGGCAGTCGTACCTCCTTTCCACTTGTTTTCTCTCTCGGCATTTCGGGCGCGTGGAGGAGAGGTGGATCAGCTGGCCATCACGTTGAGGTGGAGAGAGGTGTACGCCCACCCCGTTGAGGGAGGAAACATTTGCTCTTATAATCGAGCACAGAAAAAAAAAAAAAAAAAGAACTGTTCGACTGGTTGCTGTTTGCTGTATTTTGCAACAGCACACTAGCGCCAGCTGAACTTTTAGCGCGTACATTATAAGAACTCTATGGTCAGAACGCCGAGCTCTGGTTCGAATGATTAGTGGACGGACCTAAAGCTTAGCTGTCTTCGTCTCCACTGCACCGACCGCGTTCCAGTGCGAGGAGCCAGGCGCCGGACGCTTGTGTTCCGCTTCTAACGCGTTCGACGAGTGTAATGGAGACAAAGGCAGCTAGCTTTAAGGTCCCTTCACACACTCCTTAGAACCGAACGCCTTGTGGCTCGTTCACACACTTGTAACCGAGCACGACCGAGAGGGACAAGACCAGCTTTTAAGCCTCTTACAACGTCTTAGGACCAGCTCCGCAGCATCGCATCCGGTCCTAAAACGTCGCAAGAGGCTTAAAAACCGGTCTGGTCTTCTCTGTCGTACTCGGTCACAAGTGTGCGAACGAGCCTTAAGCGCCGTTCACACATATGCGACCCAGTAAGACCGAGAGACCAGACCGGTTTTTAAGCCTCTTGCGAAGTCTTAGGGACCAGCTCCGCTGCAGCGCATCCGGTCCTAAGACGTCGCAAGAGGCTTAAAAACCGGCTCCCGTCTCTCTCGGTCTTACTGGTTGCATATGTGAACGGCGCTTTAAGGCTCGTTCACACTCTTGCAACCCAGTAAGACCGAGAGAGACAAGACCGGTTTTTAAGCCTCTTACGACGTCTTAGGACCAGCTCCGCAGCAGCGCACCCGGTCCTAAGACGTCGCAAGAGGCTTAAAAACTGGCTCTGTCTCTCTCTCGATCTACCGGTCGCAAAATTGTGAACGGGCCTGCAAGAGTCTGAAACGACGAGAGAACTCACTAACACGTTGGCGCCATCTATACAGTGACCCTGGAACTGTATTTCACTAGAGAGGAGGTTTTGCGGTATTTTGCGAGGTCAAATGTGCGTACTACTCACGAGAAATGTCGTTTATAACATCAACAAAAGTTTTTCGATCCAAGAAAGAACGAATGATGCGCGAAAGAAGGAAGTATACGGAACCGCAAAGTGTTCCACTGCTTCCCTATAGGAGGCGCTAGTGTGCTGTCCCTCGGTCATAAAGGTTTCTAAGCGCCACTCGGAGTGCCCCTTCACACACTTGCAACCGAGTAGGACTGGAGAGGCAAGACCGGTTTTTAAGCCTCTTGCGACGGCGCTGGACCGGGATGCGCTGCAGCGGAGCAGGTCCTACGCAGTCTGCACAGATAGACATTAAACTCGAAGGAGAACACTGATACACACAGTTCTTTCTGTGTCGTGTGTCCGTCCTTCGTGTGTTTTACTCAATCCCTGCCGTATTCTGTAGCTATGCAACGCGCTCTGCTACGTGTACCACAGGGAGTGGCTTGATTCAAGCAATCTGCATGTTCGGACTCACTGCACAATGATGAAACAACTGCATTAGGAACGTGCAAGTCCTCACTGTGTAGATCGACACGGTATTTGCAAACGAGTCCGCGTTGCCCACGTCGTTTTCACCACACGTGCGAATAGACCGAATTTGCTGAAACGTCTACGCATGCGCAGTGATCGATCGCATAACCGGTCGTGACATCAGGCTGCATGTTGGTCAATGAGAAAACAAGCGTGGCCAATACGAGGCAATCAAACAGCGTCGATCTGGAGCCGATTCTATGCCGATAATGTTAATCCAAGCCACGCGCTGGGGTTAGCAAAGCACAGGACACGCGCTGAGTTCCATGACATTGTTAGGGTTCGGCTGTTGTCGTTATTGCAGCGATTGGACACGGCCACTCCCCGAATGCTTGTCGAGCTATTGATTAGTCGCGAGCCCAAATCGAGTGCTCACGCAATGCTCGGGTCCAATCTATGAGCCGCGTTCAAATATATCGTCACTGGGGATACTGCGACCCCACGCTACGTCATCAAGTCCTGCGACGGAGAGATCGAAAGATAACGCTCGCTCTTGTCCTTGAAATGACACCGCAACAAAGGAGTTCTTTGTCAGTGGCGTTGCGACGTGAGTGTGCTGGGTCCCACTAGAGCCAGTAAGCTCTCGTGCAAAGTGAAGCAAAAAAAAAACATTCCAAGGGAATATTGTTGCACGGCCCCTTTAAGAAGGGGTCTTGTCTCTCTCGGTCCTACTCAGTTGCAAGTGTGTGAACGGAACCCGCATAATCCTTCCAAGCAGAGCTCGACGTTGTGACGTCCTCGCCCACTCGCGGATCCTCCTTCCCTCACTTTCTCGGCACACTGTCGAACATGATTTACAGAACGCTGTTCATCTCACGGAGGAAATCATCCAAAAACCAAGCTCTCTTACGCCTACCCGGGAAATTGTTCAAATTCCGACGTAGTCGAGGAAAACAGATCTAAAACACTCGAGTGAACAAGAATGCGAGACAATGTGGAGGAACCTTGAGTCCTGGAGCATGATACATCAAATGATAAAAAAATGAGAGAAAGCAAAATTGGACGTTTTAGTGATTTATACAGCGTAAGGTCGCTCTGCCAGGATGGGGCGACACTGGTTTACACTGTAGATGAGCAATTTTGCAAGTGCAGTACGACTGCTAACCTGGGGTCTTTAACGTGCACCACGCAGTAGTGATACACGACCGCACGCCGGTACGATGCTCATCCAGATCGAAACGGGCAAGGGTGGGGCTCGAACCCAGGATCCCTGGGTTCTGCCGCGCGAGCTTTCGCTCCACGTGCGTCCGAGCCGGTGTGTGCTTTAGCCCACTCGGCCACCAATACTCTTTTTTTTCTTTATTGTAAGAAAGCAGGTGGTACAAATTACATATAGAAATTGCACTGCAGCACATTTGGCAGCGCACATTAAAATTCCCGCATCTCGAGAAGAGGGCCAGACACGCTCAGCCACTCCGGCTTGTGCTCGCAGGCCGCAAAAACGCTCTCAACACGCTTCACGAGGTTGAAAAAATAAAACCGAACTTCTTTCGCAGTTGCGTCGGCATGTCTCACTGCCATGCGCGATTGCCATATGCTAAAAGCCCCAGAAGAAAAAAACATGTCATGCGGTACATTGTCATCGTTCCTCACGTCCAAAAACGTACGCCCAATGGGCTAATGGAGTACTGTTTCTTTAGCGTGCGTTGGAGGACATCCCCCAAAAAAGTAAGCGTCCCAACAGAAAATAGGTACATGTTCAGTGGTCTCCGGTTCTTTGCATAAAGGACAGTCAACAGACCAGGCTACTTCTAACCCCTTTTCTCTTAGCCACGCCTTCACAAATAAAATGTTGCTGTGTGATTAAAAAAAAAAAAAACGTTTCGTTGAAAGGGGTATGCACATGCGCTTCGGTCACCGATCCCCCTCGAGAGAAAGCAGTGGTGGGCAAAGTACATCTAAAAAGCACTTTAAGCAAAGTACAAGGTAAATGAGAGGTCATGCACAAGTCTAGTAGAAATTATATCGGGCAGAATGTGCTTAAAGTACTATTAATACAATGTACCTTCAATGTAAAGTACAAGTAATTTTTAACCGAATCTTTCATGATTCCCTTTACATACAATGTTTTTTTTTCTTCTGTTTTTCTTGTATGCCCAGGGGTAATCGGGGGTGTATTAGTTATTTTCGGAAATGACGACGAATATTAGATCGAGTCAAATGCCCGCAGAGTAATTATTTTCGGAAATGGTGCCAAATTCAGAAGTCACTCCGACTTCTGAATTTGGCGCCGCTTGCCCTGGGTATTGTACCCAAAGGTGTTACATGTTCTAAAGAAGAGCCCGAGGAATGTCTTCTCCTAATATTATTAACCTCCTAAGGTTGCAATAGTTCGAAATGCTTGGGGAAGCCGCCTCAAGTACAAACGGAGGAGTGCGCCGTCTGCTCGGCTTTGTGGTGAAACTAGAATATCCCTCCCAGTATTTATTCAGGGTTGACAAAGCATTATTTGTGATACAAATTTAACAAGAACAACTTTGGGGAATGTACTTCGAAGTCGGGAGTTGTACCTTCCTCGAAAAGTACCAGGAAAAAAAGATACTTCAAGTACAAGTGACATTTCTGAGGAACGAGAACCGTGTTTTTTCGGCACGGGTAGATAAACTATGCATCTCGGAAAGCTCTAAGCGCCTTGAGAATGTGACGCTGGCGGTTGGGATATAGAACGCGAAGGTTTGAGAACATGACATCACCTGAGAAAAACGGAATTTCACTATGAGCCGACGTTCAGCTAAGCCTAATACGGTCAAAACAAGAAATCGCACAGTGGGCGCTGTAGTATCTACTTCATTGAAATAAGCTTGTCAGCAAGAAAGGAAACAATACCATCTTTCTTGCTGAGAAGTTTCTTTTCTTTCTTTTTCACTGGAATAGATGTTGCATGCTCCCACAGTGTCATTTCTTGTTTTAGCGATATTAGGCTTAGGTGGACGTCAGCTAGCTCATATAGAAATTTCGTTTTTCTCAATTATCGTTTAATCAAGGCAACGTCATGTTCTCAAATTTTCGCGTTCTATCCCAATCGCCAGCGCCACATTCTCACTGTGTTTGAGCTTCCTGCGATGAATGGTTTATTCACCCGGGCCCTAAAACACGGTTCTCGTTTCTCGGAAACTCCCTGTACTTCAAGTAAAATACAAGTTTTCTAAACCTACTTGTAGTAGTACTTTAAGTACAGTGTACTTAAAAAAATCTCAACACTGAGAAAAAGCGAATGATCACGTAGAACTGTCGTTCCTTGCAATCCGATAGGAAAGTTTTTAACTGGTGAAATACTCGCCCAAAAGGCCGAGTTCTATTTCGGATAAGGGCGGAAAACAGCAACCACTCTGATCACACATGAACCGCGGTACGTCTCTGAACAGCTTCTTAAGTCTGTTTATGTTGCGAGCCTGCTAATGGGGTATAGAGATCAGTGGGGTATACCGTATATGCTCCAGTAATTCCCAGTTGTGCTAACGCTGTGAGTTGGCCTGCAAGGATTAAAAGTTCCCATATGCTAGATTTCGAACTTGCTTGTTTCCTATCCGCAAACTTCCCGCATCTAATTTGGCTCGTTTATTTTCATATTAGTATATTTCCTCCGTCTAATTCGGATCGTTTTATTTTGTAACCGCGTATTTTGTGCGTTGTGTTCGGCGACGAAAGCAAAAGATGCGGCGACGCCGTTGTCGGGCTCAACCGGTTTCGAAGTTGGGGCGTGCGGCTCACAACACTGTGCGGCGGTTGGCGTCGGGCTGGCTCGCTCCAGCGCCGCAGCCATAATTGCAGTAAACATCAACGGCCAGCTACGTCGGCAGTTTGGAAAACGTAATTTTTTCACTCTCAAAACCGCTAATTGCCGTTGATCTGAAGCGGAATCGTCACGGATTCGAGCTCACGTAGTGTTCTCGACGCGTTCGGCGTCAGCGACCGACGTTTTCCGACGCCGCAAAGGGGACAACGAACTTTGCCCGGTTGACAGCCCTCCCAGGCGCAGCGCAGCCGCACAAGAGCCAAACAACTCGTTCGGGACGCCTCTCAAAACTCGTTTTGACGTAAGTCCGACCCAGCATTCGCGGGGCTAGGGCCCTGGGCTTCAAGCGTGCTCGTTTGGAAGATGTCTCCGTGGCGACGATGCTTCCTAACGCAACATTCCTCTCGAGTTAGGCATCGGGCTGACTTGGGCCCTGTCAGCGATGCCTACCAACTTTTGTCAAAACATGGAGTCGAGTCAAGTCTGCTGCTCGGTTTGCACGCAAGACATACCATTTTATTTTTGAATCCGCTCTCGCTTTTAGACGTTTACATACTCGGCCATTGGCATCGTTTGGGTGTTGCGTTCTTTTGTTCTTTCTCTTATTTGCTCGCTTTGGGTGTTGATAATCGCTTCCCGTGGTCAGACGTTCGTTTTTTGTTTGTTTTTGTTGTCGCGTTCGCCGAACGCGGCGGTTCTTGGACTACCGGCCGTTGGCTTCGCACGCTCGTCCTGGTAGTATTTTTAAAAGCTCTGTGCTAGGGATAAATGACGGCGGGAGCATTGCCCGCGATCCTGATATATATACGCTTTGCTGTTCGCGATATGTCAAGTTGAGCGCGACCGTTCAAAACGGCGGACTTTTCTGTCGCTTCGAAATTTGTCAGCGAAATAATAGCGTAACAGTGTAATATATACCGGAAGAGTGAACTAGAACTGTATTTAACTTGTTTACGTTTATCAGATAATGCTTGCGTGTCATGACTACAGCGCCCAGTTGTCACCGCAGCTCGACGTCTGTTTGTGCCACATTTGTGACATGAAAATTACGAATTTGTTCTGCACTTCGTGCTTCTTTTTTCTTTATTTGCGCAAAACCTGATTTTGGTCGAAATGGGGGCACCCAGAAGTGCAAGCAAAATATAATAAAATTTGATTTCTCCCCGCATATTCAAAAATGACAGTTACCAAACGTTAGCCTCTAAAACTCTTTAAAAAAAAAGACAAAAAAAATTGCATTGCAATAACGGGTGCCGAAAAATTCCTTCCAATTGTTAGAATGCTTTTAAATGACAACATTTGCATGAATTTTCATGTGTTCAGATGTTCTATCTGTTTCTCGGTGTGTTTTGGTATCCACAACTTTGTTTTTGTTGACCTCCGCGATATGAGAAGCTTCTTTGAGCTTGGTCACTCACTGTTAGTTAAAGGGGTAGGGACACGAAATTCCAGCGCTCATTTTATAGCTTTAATGTGTTGCATGTTGCAGCATAACCTCAAAAACACAAGGCTTGCATTGAAAGGCACAAGCAAACTAATTTTAAAGCTAATTAAACAATCTTTCAATGTGCACCTGGTGGATGCATGCGGAGCCTATTTGGGAGGTAATCTAGCAACGTTGGGGAACTTGTTACGTAGTCATGACGTAGCAAGCTTCATCAGACCAGCGCCGCTCTTTGGAATTTCAACATTTTCCTTCTTAGCTTTCCTCCTGAACTTACAAACTGTGCATTGAACCAAACAGTCCAAGAAGACGGAAAGGAGGGACTCCCTTCTTTCTTGGACCCTCGTTTGTGCACCCGGATACAGCCATTCTCCCCCTAGAAGACTAGCCATTCAGCTCATAATTTGGACAAAAGTTTCTTTTCCGAGCCTGTTAACTACTAAGCTGACAGTGCTGTGGAAGCTACGTGCTCCTTGGGCCAGCCACATGCTCGTCACCCCACGGGTACTTCGAACGGCTGCTCGGTTGTAACGCATTGACGCTATTGACACCACCACAACGCTGACAACGCCACCAACGGCAAAGCTCATAACCACGCCAGCCTTGCTGCGCCACGAACGTGGGAAATCTTTTTTTTCTGTTATTGTTTGCGTCGGATATCCCATGATGCATCGTGCTCTTCGTTCGTTTCTCTTGGAGCACTTGCTCGAGTGCACCGTTTGGAACGAAAAATATAGCCAGTCGTTCGAAATACAAACGTGTGATTATCATTTGCTGTTATTATCCGTCATGCTTGACTCATTTCTGAACAAAATTTGAATATTTAAATTTTGTTTCCGTCACCCTCTTTAAAGGGCAACTGAACCCCAAATTTCTAATACCTAATTTAGGACAGGCATGTCTCGAAACTAATGTTCGTCGAAAAGAAAATAACTTTTGCCCAATAGTTATGTCATAATGCGAATTTGTTTCGAAGTGGTTGCAATCAGTGTATTCATGTGATGATGATGGTAGCTTTGTACTCCTCAAACGTGAGCCGTCCGAGTTAGCTGGGCAATCACCGGTTGCATTGATTCTGTACCCAACTGCAATGTGAAGATCTGCCGCATGCATTTAACTGTGCATGTTCTCTGAGCATATCCATTTATTTTGTGATACTGCATGTGTAAACCAAGGATGCACACTCCGATTCCCCTGGCTAGCGAAAAGACTTCATCGGTCCGCGGAGATCATCAGACATGCCCATTCCAGTTCGTAACGGAATGAGATATTCACCACTTTGAACATTTGAGGGTGTCGAATGGCATAAACAATTTTATATTTCTTTCCGGCTTTATTCCCCGGCTTTCACTACACAATACAAGTTGCTACATATTTCCCCAAAATAATAATCATAATTATTTAATTATTCTACATTTTCCCAACGCTCGGATCGGCCGTGCTTGGAGGCAGGCCAGCGTCCTCGTTCTCCAAAATATAACTCGCTTTATGCCGGGAACGCGCAGCGCAGTCGTTCAATGCTACGTCGCAGGGGGTTTGTTCGGCCTGCTTGAACGTTTCTCGGTGGCAATACAATTGATGAGCGACGTGGGCTGGCTCACAACGCAGTCTCCCGTTTGCAAAATAATTATGAAGACCTTGATCGCACTGTGAGCTTCTCATTTTGTAGAGTGTCTCCCATGTAAGCAGTGTCCCACACTCTGGTGTCAGATAGGGCCATATATCTTTTGGCAAGGATTTCCATCTGACGAGACAAAGATGCTTGCTCCTGGCCTCGTAGATTCTATAGTCAGTGGCAAGCCAAGAAATCGGTACAAGTTCCGCCTCCGACGAAGGCGGTACCAAAGGCGGAATGTCTGCGTTGGAGGTGCAGCTTCTTCTAAATTTCTAACCTGCCACCTATTATATGACAACAAATCAATCCACGGTACACTAGCTTTTCGACATACAGCTTGTCCCCCAAAATATTTTGTGTTTTTTTACCGCAAAAATATTCTATGTATCGCCTGATGCTCATTCTCAGCCTGAATGTGGCGCTAAAGGTCAGTCGTTATCTCAACAAAAGATTACGAGGGATTTTTTGAAAATTTCAATGGGTGAACGGGGTCCATTTTCTACTATTTTCGGGAACTGGTGCCATTCAGCTCCATTTATTCGAGAGCTCTGTCGGCTGCCATTTTCCCATTGAAAATTTCAGAAAATCGCTTGTATAACTTTTGAGTGAGATAACGATTAGTTCTGGAACTTTAGCATCTGGTTTGGACCACAAGCGGTACATTTGGGCAGAGAATGAGCCTCTGGAAACGCATAGTTTATTTGTGCAGTGAGAAAACAAAATTTTTTTGGGACACTTTGTACTTTTTATTTTGCGCTGAGGTTTTGCACACATTCTGCTCATTCTTGCTCATTAAAACTTGCACCGAAAGTGGTCCAATTGTATGTCATTCTCAGCCCAGCAGAGGTTTACCCGTGTTTGTCTACGTTTGGGTTGGAACACCATATGTACGGGACACTGAAAAGAGGCACTTGACTTCAGCCAAAATCGTTTCAATTGTGTCACATATTCTTGGAGTGGCTTTTTAAGAGCTACCAGCTAGCACACAAAGCTTTTGTATTTGTTATTGTTCTCAAGACAATCATTTTTTCTTGTGCCACTGCGCAACTCCTAAATAGGCTTCGTCCCATTTGAGTCCCGTTTTAGTCAATGAACGAGTAAGATAGTTAAGTTGTTTATCAGAAAACTTGTTGATCTTACTCGTTTAGTGATGGCAAATGGGAACTTAATAGGACAAAGTGCGTTTAGGAATTTCACTGTGACAGATGGGAAAAAAAAACTAAATTGCTGCCTCATGGAGGCTGCACATTAGTTTGTGATTGTTTTCCTCTTCTTCGATGGCTGTTGAACATATTCCACGTCCCTTTGTTCAGCGTGAGTTGTGCGAAAACACCAATTTTCATTGATAATATTTTGGAGAAGAGAAGTTACAATCCGGGACGCCCACCTTCTAATAACCTTACACCAGACATTTTATCACATGCTTTCTTTGATATATGTGTTGAGGAGACCAGGCCTAAAAGGGGTCATGGCACTAAAATTGAACAAGTAGGTTTTTGTGATATTGAATATTCGCAGACTACCTAAAAAATGCCTAGTTTCAAAACCTTTCGAGCTCTAGTAATTATAAAAATTAAATCTGTGAGGGTCATAGTTTTAATACCATGACGGAACTCTTGACAACATGACACCTTGGTCACTCGCGGTTTTGCCATTTAGCCAGATGCTAAGTTAGTTTAGCTTAGCTTAGTTTTATCTTAACTGCAGAGAGCGAGCCCTGTGATGTTCCGGGCTCATCTGACGAATCATTGCTGTCGCAACTAAAATATGATGGTCCAACACCATCTTCTGACTCACTTGTGGTAGTGTCCTCAACAAAATTGACCGCAAACATATTCAAATCACTAGACTTCCAACGCTTCTGAGGAGCGTGCCACGCGAGGAGCGCTCTTCCTCAACGGTGCATCCGATTATAATAAAATTTATTCTCGTGGCAAAAAAATGAACTGTACAGAACTTGGAACTAGAGTGTCTGATCTAACCACCAGATGCAGCGACAACGAGCACAGACAAACCGAACTTTCACGCGAGACCAGCAAAGAATGGGAAAACTAAAACAAGCCTCGTCGACGTGCAGTTGTCTATGATCCGGGCTTATTTGACAAATAAACGCCGTCGGAACTAAAATCCGATGATCCGAAATCATCTTCCGACTCGCTCGTGCTAGTGTTGGCCACAAAATCGAGTTCAGGCGCCCTCGAATTGCGGGACTTCAAACGATTCCGAGGGAGAGGAGGCTGGGCGTGGGATTAAGAGGGCACTGAAGTGAAATCTGAGATTGTCTATTTATGGTGGTATACTCAAATCTACTGGGCTCTAAGCATCCTAAAAAGAACCCTGAAATTACACTAGTGGGCTGCCAATTTCCTTATTAAAGTCTAAGCAAAGATCGTGGCACGCCTCTTTCTGCTCCTTGGAGCAGATGCCAGGGGTGCTGTCGGACGGCGTTTTGAAACAATAATTGCCATATTACGTCTCCTACGCCCAAAGATTCAAGGTTTTCGGCGATATATAAGGCACGACGCGCATAAAGAGAGTAATAATGGTAGCGTTTGGACTCTCTGCGCAATTAACTATTTTCAACGGTCAAATTCTATAGGGGAACTCGAGGATGGGGCCCCTGAGAGAAAACAGCGTATGTACATTTCTACCGCTGCAAGTTTACTTCGACGTCTTGCCGTCTAGAACCGGTCATTTTTATTGACTAAAGCCCAATAAACCGCATGACATCAAAAACAAGCTTGTAGAAAAAGCACTTGAGTGCCCCTTTAAGATGCCACATTCACAGCGACTTAGCGCTCTTTTTGGTCGCGCGTTTGGTTAGAATCTCCATCTCGTGGGAAAAAAGAAAAGAAAACTATACGGAAATCGGAAATGGTGTTTATGTAACCACCAGATGCCATAACAGATCCAGAAACGCGTTGGAGGCTTTACAACGGGGCTTGCAAGGGGTGTTCACGAATCGTCAATCACGGGTGATCGATTTTGACTGGCGCGGTACTGAAAGATTTAAAGACTGTGCAGGGAATTGTGGGAGCTGGAAACATTGTTACGGTCGATATTGTTTGGGTTGCTCTTGCTCGTAAAACTCTGAATCACTCTGCTTGCCATTTTCCTGAAAAAGTGGCACAACAAGTTAACGCAAGAGCGATCCAGGCATCCCATCTGTAGCACGGAAGGAAGCATTCATTCGCAATTAGTCATTTCAAATATTTTCATAACGGAGCGTGTTTATGACTTTGCTGTAGCCTGTAATTTGGACGAGGCTAGAGAGCCGGAATCGTAGGTAATTATTTAAAGAGCTCACAGCTTGCGGACCAGTTACAACAACTGTTTTAAGTGGTTCCCCAAGGCTCGCGTCTCTGTAGGCCAAATTACTCGTGACGGGTGGATCATTACTGAAATGCGTATGTTCCCATTACATGCATGCATGAGCATGTTATGTGTCCCATTTAATGGGAATACTGTAAGGGTTTTGAGACTGTACCCTGTTCACCTCCGAGGCTGCGGTTGGGGTTAGCAACCTACAGTCTATTCACACTTGGTTATCGAAGCTACTGGCTCGAGCCAGTCTTGGGTAAGTTACTTCTAAAAAGTAATCTGTTCCAGTTCCAAAAAGGAGTGGAAGTTAATTACCACAACAATAAAGTAACTAGTAACAGTTACTTTAGAAAAGAAGCAAAGACACTACCTTTTAGTTACTTTTCCATAACAGATGCGTAAAGGCCCGTTCACACTCTTGCGAACTCCTTAGAAGTGAGTACCTTAAAATCTCTTACGACGAGAGATCATGCTGGCGCCATCTATACGGTGAACCTGGAACTGCATTGCACTAGAGCAAAGGTTTGGCGGTATTTACGAGGTCAAATGTATGTACTATTTATAAGAAATGGTTGTTTAAAACATTAACAAAAGTTTTTCGAGCCAAGAAAGAAGGGATGATGCTCGAAAGAGATGGGAAATATATCGGACCGACAAGTGTTCCACCGCTGCCCGATAAATGGCACCAGTGTGTTCTCGTCGCAAGAGATTTTAGGAGGTTTCAAGGCACTCTGTTCTAAGGAGTTTTCGAGTGCGTGAACTGACCTTAAAGATAACTGCGTTTTTCGCATCAGATTCTAGGGACTATAACCGGGCCGTGACTCGTGAAAAACTACATATTTGCAAGTTGGCTCAAGGCAAACGTGACACTTAAAATGTCGGAACACATAATTTGAAAAGTACAAGGAATGATTAAATTCTACTAAATCACTGATATCTTAATCCTCATGAAATTACGAAAAGTAATGTTGTTACTTACGTCGTCACTTCCGATAAAGTAATTAAACTACAGTCATAAGTTAAAAAAACTAACGCGTTACAATTACACGTTACCTAAATTGTAATGAAGTTGCAGCTACGTGCTACTGCCCAAGACTCTCTCGAGCTTATGGTTTCATTGGTGTCTCATTTGCCCGAAAGCATGTGCAATTAAAGCTCTGTATCAAGACACAGGCTCGTGTCAGTAACTTTGAGAGCGTTGTGCACTAAGTATGCGACAGTATAGGCTGTTGCGTAGTGCACTAAGCCGTAGTAACGTGTACAAAATACCGTGGTGCAGTTGCAGCATAGTCTCGAAGAGCAGATCCAGCCTTTTCGTTGCCATCTTAAAAGGTTTTTCATTACCATCGTAATTGTACAGTAAAAGGTTAAGTGCCTAATTATATAAACAGAATGAATCGTGAAATTCTGTATAACGTAACGTGCAGGTTCGTCCTGGCAGTCTTTAGGCCTCAACAGGAGGTTGACATCGTTTTCATGCAAGGCATCATGTGCACATAGAAAACCAAGCTGCCCCTAATGTGCCGCTTTCAGCCTCCATATCGTAATGGAAAGAAAGTGGAAATAAAGCGACCTCGCAACTACCCCAGCCATGTGTAGTAGGACGGTATGCAGTAGCATTCGTGCAAAAACCGAAAACTTTGTCATTTCTGGTTGTTCATTGCTTGTCAATTCCAAGACTCGGAGTCGTGTCTCTGCAGTCAGTTGCTCGGAAAGGGGTCTCCACATTAGAAATCGCAACTCCTGCGTGTTGCAGAGGTGTTGTAAGTTGGGTGAGTTGGTATGATGCAGGGGTGGAAGCGCTGCGCCAATCGCATCATTGTGCGCCAATCCACTTTCGCTGCACCATCCTACTCCGAAGCCTAAATGTTGCGCCAAAACTAGCCAAAAAAGTTTTTTTTAATGCTTGTGTTAACGTTAAAGCAGGTGACTGAGCCATGAGTTTGTTGTTTTTAATTATTATTATCATTTCTTTTTTTTTTCTTTTTTTGCACAGAGGCGCTGAGCATGGCCACGTGAATTTGAAATACTGCACACATTAAATCGCGTATACCGTAAAGTCTCGTATGAACGCACGCCCCGAGAAATCAACCATCCCGTTTTTTGGGGGGGCTGAATATTCATAACGTTTAAATTTTGTTAAAACACCCTAGACTGGGTGAACAAATCTTGAAACAACCAAAAGTTTTAACAAAATGTTAAACTTTCACCAGCTCGCCTGCGCCCTCATCGTATTTTCCTAAACAACCTTTTTAAGGTTGTTTAATATATAATAATATAATATAAAGTTTTCAATATTTTGCATTTGTACTTCTATAGATAGAGTAACTCGGTTACCTTGAGTATTGGAATACATTTATGTTTGCTCAACAGGGACTTGGAACATATATATATTTCCTAATAATGAAAACTAGTCAGTAATTATTGGGCATACCATAATATTGCATCTTGAAATGGTTTTAATGGATTTAATTATTGGGCATACCATAATATTGCATCTTGAAATGGATTTAACAACCCAAAACTTTCGTTTTGGGTTGTTAAATAGGCACAACGTTTGGTTTTCATGAGGCTTAAGTTGTGCTTCTTTTGTTGATTATGCCTTCTATTGGAAATGCATAAATGGAACCAACCTGCGACCAGGACCGTTCTCAATAGCCATAAAAGAAATACTACAACGAAATTTCAGGCGCTTATGTTTGGTCGATATGTGTTCAGAGGAGCAGTATCTCATCGGACACACCAATATCTTGTTAAAAAAGACACGAAAAGGAATTTTAAAACAAATTAAACGATTAGCAAAGAGCACCCGGTGGACGTCGCGAACGCCTCGTTTGTAATGCCCGTCTAGGAACCTTGACAGCTAGTGATGGAGGTCGTCTCGCCTCCGGCCGCGACGAGAGAAGGGGGGAAGGAGGAACTCCCCTCTTCCCGAGAATCCCTTTTGTGTGTCGCAGAAGTCGCTATTGTCCCCCTACAAGATTATAGAAGATTAACCCATCACTCAAAATTCGTACAAAAGCAGCCGCTTTGGTGGCTGGAACGACTAGGCCATCCTCTCGAAGTCAGCTTCGCCGTAGCTTTGCTCGTCCCGAGACGAACTACGTCACAATTGCGTTGGATGTCACGTGGTCTCCGCTGGCTGTTCTCCGAGCGCTTGCCAGAGTGGGCTGTTTATAACGAAAAATACAGCCACCAGGCTCAAAATACAAACGTGCGATTGTCATTTACGGATATTGTGGATCATATTCAACCTATTTTTGAGCACGACGGGTATATTTCAAGTTTCGTTGAAGTATCCCTTTAATATAAATTGCAACTATGACGTTTGCTTTTCGTGCTATAGGCTGTCTTATATTTAAGAAAAGGGGATGTAGGGGAACGGTTCTGGAACGTCAAATGGAGATGCTTTTTCAATGAGATATTTCTGCATTTAGAAGCACCTCTGCACTTACAGCCCAAAGTTTGACCTGGGTGACCAGCTTCAAGATTTACGTATACTGCTAAGAATCTCGGCTTTTATGGCTCCTGAGCTGCTCCAAAGCAGAACATTTACTGCTCCAAAGCTGCTCCAAAGCTGCTCCAAATGAGCATCTTTGCTGCTCCCAGACCTGCTACAAAAGGCTGAAGCTTGCTTCCACCCTTGATGATGACATGGTGAACAGAACAGCGCACGAAAAGACAAGGACAGAGAAAAGTAACATGCACAACACACAAGCGCTGACTCGCAACTGAATTTATACACAAAAGGATGAAGAAGAGGATGTTCTGAAAGTCACACAGGGTATGCAGTGCGTGTCACACATGACACAACACCATTTAATTACAAAGTCTTTGCCCCATAGTCCGATATAAAAACAAGGTTTCGGTTTGTAGCAGTGTCACTGATAGGTGGCTAATGCAGCAGTCCCCCAAGCTGTTGATGCAATGCGCTTCCAAGATTTCGTGAGTCGTCTTGTCTCGATAATGTCCAATTATTGTTGTGCCTTTAGGAATAATAGAACACGAGCAGGAATTGCAATGTACGGGAAGATTACTGCCCACCGTAGATTTTAGTGAACGATCCTGCTCGGAGAAGGCGATCGGTCAGGCACCGTCCAGTTTGACCCACATACCACATGTTAGTGGCATTTTGTACACAACGCCAATTGAACATGACGCATAAGGGTGGCTGTGGCATTTCTGGCACATTACTTTTTGAAAGTTTTCCGCTATCGAGCGAACCTTTGAACAGATTTGCGCCATTCTTTTCGGAGCTGAAAACACAACAGGCGCATCATACCTTTCGGCTGCTCTTTTTAAATTATGCGAGGATTTGTGCTTGTATGGTACAACTACCTTTTGTTTCTGTTGATCTCTAGGTTTCTTTTGCTGAATCCCTTTAGTTTTATGTACCAAGGCCCCCACCACCTCGTTTAAAACCTGTGATGGGAAGCCGGACGTATAGAGTCTCCCAACTTGAACGTTAAAACTTTCAAGAACAGTGTGAAAGCAGGACTTCACAAATGCAGCAGCAAGTATAGAAATTGCAATAACAACTTTTGAATGTGCTGATGTATAATGAAAAAATTGCCTTTTTTGACCTAGGTGGGAAACTCCAGCGGATATGGTTTGTATGAAGAGATAATGAAAGGTCTAGGAATTGTAACTTCCGGTCCAAAGGTTTTTTCACCTGTGAACTTACGACCAAAGCTACACCTGGAAAATACGCTCATAACCTTATCAACGTTATTACCTTCAGCAGACTTGAAATACACTAGCAAAAAGCGCCAACATATCGAAACACCTTTGACACTTGTGATCTGCTGAGGACATTATCAATTACTCTATCAACAGTTGCTAGAAAAATATCACTGAGCACGGGGGCCACAGATGATCCTATGCACAGATAAAATCGCAGCAGTTCTAGAATGCCTTCTAAAGACACACCACTAGAGTTTCTGAAGGAGAGCTCCCCTTGCTTTTCGATACAGGACTTGGACTGAGGCCAGTAATGCTACGTGTGGAAGGAATAAAAGTTATCATGAACCAACTAGCCCAGATTGCCATTCTAATGAATAAAGGTCTCGTCAATGCTGAACAAGGAGTGGTTGTTGAAATTATTGTTCTTAAAAGCTTCCACTACTGCTTCAGAATTGCTGACTAGAAAGGGGTCCTTAATTTGCAAACCGGATAGGTGTTTTTGAAGAAAGCTAGCCATCTGGCGCTGCCACGTGCCTCTCTCAGTGATGATGGCACAGAATGGGCAGGCTTCCTTGTGGGTTTTCACACTACAAGAACACCTCAAGGTTAATCCCTGTTGCTTTCTTGATGTTTCCGGACAATCGTGTCAAGGAATGGCATCCCCAGAGCTTTATTGCCTGCGCCTTAAATCTGTTTTGGGGACACTTGCACCTGCTTGAAGTTCTTACTCGCGGCGGTACAGGCTTTTACATTATAGTGTTCTTCCGGCATTAAAACAAAGGATCCTTCCTTATCAGCCTTTAGAACTCGAAGGTGATTATCGGCCAAAACAGAAATCGGAGGACAGGAAGCTTTGTCCTTGTCTTTTTGTGCACTGTTCTGTTCATCATGTCCTGTGTGTTGTTAACTTATTTTTGTGTGTCATAGATCTGCGAGCAGCAAACACCGTGAAAAGGAGTAGGTGGTGCAGAAAATCCGAGCTAGCACTCGCACGACGGAGTCGCACCGTAGCTGAGTCGGCGGAATCTTTCTTTTCGTGGACACGTTTGCAACCTTTGGAGAGCTCATTAAAAAAAAAAAAACAGAGAAAGAAAAAAAAAAAGAAAGAGGTTCCTCACAGTTTATTGCTGCTGACTGTAATCCTTCCCAAGAGCGGTCACTCTGACAGGACGACGGATGCTCTGTAGGTCGGTCGCAGATTCTAATCGGCTCCGCACGGGCTCGGGGAATTAACGAACATGCTTGACCTTGGAACTCTACGACGTTTAGTCCCCCCCTCCAACGAAAAACTCGGTTGTGCGAATACACCGTTACTGTTTATGTTGACGAGCTGTTGAGAAGAAAAGTAGAGATTGATCCGATTCGTTTTGACGTGTGACGTGATTGCCTGCAGGGGTTCTTCCGCCGGAGCATCCAGAAGCAGATCGAGTACCGCTGCCTGAGGGATGGCAAGTGCCTGGTGATCCGGCTGAACCGCAACCGCTGCCAGTACTGCCGCTTCAAGAAATGCCTGGCCGTGGGCATGTCTAGGGACTGTGAGTCGGGGCCGTCGTCGGGGTTCGCCGCGTTCCATGGCGTCCGCTAGAGCCGGGTAATCGAGCCGACCGAGCTCGGCGTTGCTAGGTCAAAGTCGATCTAAGCTTTCTAGGATGCTTGGGACCTTTGTCGTAGGCATGGTGGCGCTCGCTACGCTATCGGCCCACCATGTTGACGGAAGCGGCGAAACTGATAGAATGTTGGATGCCCATTGCCTGCAGTGGAAAGTCATTATCATTTTTATAGTAGACATAAAGTTTGTGCGCAAACAGCTTTGTTCGAAAATGATTCTACTCCGTTGCCGCCGGCAACACCGGGAAGGCTAGCCGCCCGTACCTGCTCGCGTGCATTCCACGGAGAAGAACCATTGAACCATTTTCGAAAGACGCTCTTCTGCAGTGCTTGTCAATTAATAAATCTAAAAACGTTGGACTGAGCTCTCCGATTGGCTTGTTTCGGCCATCTTCAAGCCACGAGAAAAAAAATAGCATTTTCCAAAGGCGTTTTAAAGGCTTAGCATTTAGAACATATTCCCTTGCATCTGCCCGAAACCATAGGCTGTTGAACACATTACTGACTGCTAAGACTGCTTAGAACTGATTGCCCATGGAATCGTGCCTGTCCTGCCGGTGAGGCGCCGTATAATGCCAACTAGCTCCTGTCACTTGCTGGGTTCCCGCACCGCTTGTTCGTAGAACCGCGTACCTCGCTGTGTCGCACTCTTCACCGCTGCTGCGATGCGCACGGTTTCGTGCTCTCGCACCGCTTCTGGTAGTACAGCAGAGAGTCGTGCAAGCCGTGTCTTCACAACCGCGAGTTTGCCTTATCACTCGAAGGTCACCTGCTATCGATAGTTCTCGATTTGTGATCAGTATTTATGATTGATAAGCAATCATCCTTCCACTTGCAACGTTGTTTGTGCATTCAAAAGATGATCAGCAAGTTATGAGTGTTGTCCTATAGAGTCTGCCACACTGTCCAAAAAACAAGCTATATATAAATATATATATATATATATATATATATATATATATATATATATATATATATATATAGGGTGTGTTCAGATAAGGATGGTCATAATGGTGTCATGCCTATTTTTTGTTTTCAAATTTTCTATACGAGGTAGCGAAACCCGTCCACACAACGGAACAGACCTTACTTTTTCAAGATACTTTCTTCGTATTCGTGAGAAAAATCGCATTCGAGAGAAGGTTGAAACCGAGATTTTCAGAACTGCGCGATGACGCAACTTTGAAGGCCGGAGGAATAAATAATGCAGCTTTCTACACCGTCAAATTTTTTACCTTTAATGCACGCATGCTTCACTGCCAGAATTTGTTAAAGTTAACTTATATGAGCATATATTTCAAGCGAAATAAAATGACAAACTTGGCTTCTTGAGCAAATCTTAGATAATGAGGCATTTTTCGACGAATACTGAAGTCGCTTTAAATTTATATTCTAAAACTGAAAATTTTTTGTGTCGAATGTTTAATGCATTGTAAATTTTTAGCAAATTAATTAGCATTCTACTGTTGAAAGTATTTTCTGCATTGCGCCCGGAAATTTCGTCAAAATCGAAAAAAGTCAAAATTTCGCAATTTTTGTGCAACAATTAAAAAAAAATCATTCTCGATTTTTTTGTAAATTTTACCCGATGGACCTTTGATGACCGGTAATTACAAATCTGCAAAAACATGTTGCATTATTTTGTTTTTTAAAACAAAAAAAGAAATGTGTAACCAGGTCATGGTCACATCAGTTACCGATTCACATTAAGAATGTTCTAATTGCAAATAAACATCAGGGTTCTTTGCACTCTATGACCCTCTTGGAATTTCATAAAATACTTATTTCCCCAGTTAACAATTAAAATAGCGCAAAAAAGACAAGGACAAGAAGTACACAGGACAAAAGCGCTGTATCAGCACAGCGCTTGTCCTGTGTGCCTGCTTGTCCACTGTCTTGTTTTAGCGCTATTTTAGTTGACCAACAAAGATGAACCAACTAGCCCAACAACGTACCCTACTAAACTATATTTCCCCAGATCGATAACTCTCTTGCCGTTTCACCCCTCCCCCCTTGACCCAGTCACAGATCACGACTTTTCTGATCGCAGATGAGGCGTCGCAAGAGATCCTGTTGGAGCGACTTGAGTAGCGCCCGAGCGCACACTTGGCTGTTGCCTTCGACGCTGAACCGCTTACGCTACCTAAATCCCCTCTAACTCAACCTTGATTTCCACTCATTCGACATTGTTTTTCAAGATATAAGCTGTTATCGTTCCGCCCTAGACACGCCCGCCATCGGTCGGGGCACAAGCTTTCCGCAATGTCGCTCGTTCCAAGCGATGCCTAGAGAAATGAATCAAACTATTTTGTCAGCAAGCTTTCGAGCGGTGCCCAGAAATACGAATCAAATTATTTTGTCAGCCAGGTACTAATATTAAAGTACTAACTTGAAATGGTAGCACGATGAACATCTAACCAGCCAAGTATAACACCCTAATAGTATCGGACGCGCCGTAACGTTCAGTATTCATTGGCAATATCAGCCACATCAGCGATGAAAACAAGTTCACGTGTTATTTCTAGAGTGCTTCATGGCACCTGGGCATTAATATGACCAAGTACGGATACTGTGGCATGCGTCGCTCGTGTACCACTAGTCGTTAAGACAGAAACGCCCCAGCGGTAATTGATGCGACCATGACCTGGTTACACATTTATTTTTTTGTTTTAAAACAAAATAATGCAACATGTCTTTGCAGATTTGTAATTACCGGTCATCAAGGGCCCATCGGGTAAAATTTAAAGAAAATCGAGAATGATTGTTTTTTTTAATTGCCGCACAAAAATCGCAAAATTTTGACTTTTTCGATTTTGACGAAATTTCCGGGCGCAATGCAGAAAACACTTTCAACAGTAGAACGCTAATTAATTTGTTAAAAATTCACAAAGCATGAAACACTCGACACAAAAAGTTTCAGCTTTAGAATATAAATTTAAAGCGACTTAAAAATTCGCCGAAAAATGCCTCATTATGTAAGATTTGCTCCAGAAGCCAAGTTTGGCATTTTATTTCGCTTGAAATATATGCTCATATAAGTTAACTTTAACTAATTCTGGCAGTAAAGTATGCGTGCATTAAACGTAAAAAATTTGACGGTGTAGAAAGCTGCATTCTTTATTCCTCCGGCCTTCAAAGTTGCGTCATCGCGCAGTTGGGAAAATCGTTGTTTCAACCTTCTCTCGAATGCGATTTTTCTCACGAATACAAGGAAGTATCTTGCAAAAGTAAGGTCTGTCCCGTTGTGTGGACAGGTTTCGCTACCTCATATAAAAATTTAATTGAAAACAAAAAATAGGCATGACACCACCATGATTGTCTTTATCTGCACACACCCTATATATTTTTTGTGACACTCTTTTTAAGCAGACTCATATTTTCTAATCATGAAAATTGATAAAGAATGGGCTAATAACATTGTGTCATATGATTCAGGTCAAACAGTAAAAAATGGTGCTAGGGGAAAGGCAGTCACTCACCGCACCTCCTATGGGCTTTAGTTTTAACACTGTGGCTAGCGTTACGTCCGGACGGAGCACTGAAACGCATATACCTGACCCTCCCCCACCCTCCTCTCCCCTGTGAACCTAGGGAAGGCGGAGATTTGGACGTCGGACGTAACGCTAGACACTTCATAGTTTTAAGCAAAACCTGCAACTCCATGCTCCAAACCACATTCTTAGTAACTTGCCAAGTGTTGAGAGGGAAAAAAAAAGAAAAATTCACACACACACAACATTTCACTTGTCGAGGACGCTTCTACTTGTGGCTCTTGTGGCTTGTACGTTTTGGGTTTTCTTTGCCCGAAGAACGTTTTCCGCTTTCTCCCTGCCAAACAAGAACACGCTTTCCCCAACGATTGATGCCACTGCATTCTTTACTTTTTCTAGGGACACCATTTTGGCAAGATACTATCTATTTTGCGATGGTGAGAATTAAGTCTTTCTTGCCATAAAGAACAATATTCTGCCCGATTGGCACCTTTTTTGTAAGAGAGTAATTTGCTCCCTCAAAACATTCGATGACGCACTTCATAGTATCACTCATTTATTCACTCTACACACACGTCGCACACACCTCGGCAAAAATGTAAATCCAGACCGGCGGATATCCGATCCGCATCCGCAGCCCCGGCATCCGCATCCGATCCGCAAGCCGCCAAATCTGGTTAATTTTCATTTGCATCCACTCAGTTGACTGCGAATATCTGCGGGTAATCTGCAGATATGCAGGACTCTACTTATTTTACAGTTTATTTGCTTTTGAATATTGTTTAAAACCACGGCACTTTCCACCACTTTTCTTTTAATAAAGGTTGTCATTTTATTCACTGGAGTAACCTTAGAACAGACATTTTCAGTGTGATCCGAGCGGGGCAGAAAAATCTGTTTGGATAAATTCTAGCCTGGTAACCCAATTTGGTAACTCAATTTGTGAAAGAAGAATGAACCGAATTTTAAGCGGAAACCATTGTCTTTGCAGTCTGAGTTTCTGAATGCAAACATTGCGATTATGGCCGGCCACAGCAACGAAGTGCATCGCACCAACATTGTCATGCTTATGGCCTTCACCACCTTCATTATACCGAATCAGTATTCTAATAGAATCTTTCTGAAAGTCAGTGCAATCTAGTGTTTCAAGCAGCAGTTAAAGGGGCAGTGCAACGGTTTTAATGTGTAAAGAATTGCCATATTGCATTTTTTATATTGTTAAGTGACCAAAAACGTGTCACCTTTCCCCGAAAAACTGCTATTCTGCTGCGTAATCGCAAGGCAAAAAACGAATTATTTGATGATAGGCAGCCGCCTGTGGCGGCTACGGGAACTAAAATGACTGCGTCTCTGGGGGTACACGGAAGTCAACGGACCCTGTCCCCTTTCGCTACAGCACTCGCCGTCAGCCCCGTGACGAACCGTCCTTTGTGTCCATCGCTCACCACGACCTTCGACGAGGCTAATCCTTTCAAAGTCGTCAATCGCGGAGGAAGCGGCTCGGGTTTCTAAAGAGAGTGCCCAGACCACGCAAACCTCCAGAGTACGTCACTCGAAAGTCGCGTGGAGTGTGAGAGGCACCTCGACCTTCGATTTGTTTCATTTTTTTAAAGTAAGAACGAGCGCTCGGAAGAAAATGCGGTTTTCTGTTTTTCGTTTTATGGGTGACACAGATTAATTTCCGCGGTTAATTGGCCAAAGTCTGGAAAATCGTTGCACTGCCCTTTTAGCCTTTGCCATACAATGACAGGAACAAGAATTTAGTATTACATTTTTGTGTGTCAGTGGCCGGCAGGGATAATTGAATATGATAGGGACATGGCCTGACTCTACAATGCACCGACCAGAGTAAAGTCCTCCGTAAAAGGATTACATCGAGGGTCTTTAGAACCGAGCGTGCCAACAGATTGATTCGAACCGAGTTTGATTTGAATACTGGCACAGTGCTTACGTCCAGTCCGTGCTTTGCATTGTGCTCCACAGTTGTGTATCATTAATATGAATGCCTCCGCTTGCCGCACCCCCCAAATCGTTGATAATCTGAGTCGTCGATAATAGTGAGACACAAATCCATTTTTACCCAGTTCGTTCTTGAAAACTTTTGTTTATATAGAGGAATATCTACATTAGCGAGACTTTGTTTACCTCACAATGACTTTGTTTCACGTTACGATAGACTTGTAGCAGACGCTGCGTCCATTCCAGCCATTCCGTCGGTGCGAACGATCGCGGGTCCATGCTGCCCCGTGTGTTGCCACACCCCAACCGAAGGTCACGTAACGCTCGCATGCCGTTGGATCGGAATCGACAGCTCATGACGTCCTTTGCGGTCCGTCGTACGGTGAAACGGAGTATGATGTCTCAAATGAAAAAGCCTCGTGCTGTTCGCTCGGGTGCCTGTTTCAACTACTATAAGGGGGTATTTAGGCAGGCAATGAAACACAGCAGAAAAGGATTGGCGCCTTTGCGTAGAGAGCTCGAGATTTCGATATGAAACGTCTATGAGTGCAGTCGTTTTGCTAACTGCCAAAGAACTGGAAAGAAAAGAAAAATAGCGACGAATAGTCTTTTAAAATACATAACGATAGATACACAACCTAGCCACTTCTCCACGATTAAAATTCAGTTCCAAGAAGAGCGTCTTGGTTAGCCAGGTGTGGGCGCTCGACACATCCTTTGCGCATCCTTTGAACTCCCAATGAAGCAGCGGGTGGGCACCCGTTGCGACGCGGGCAGGCACTTGACGCTTTACGACCGTCTGCGTCATCCGTAGTCGCGGGGCGGAAGTAGGTTGATCGTCTGACGGATGTGTCCGACGCACGCGGTGCGTTACGGCCGGGTGCCGAAGCGGTCCCGGGAGCGGGGCTCCTCGTCCGGGGCGGCCCCGCTGTCCGGGGACGAGGGAGGCGGGGCGGCGTCCCTGGGCAGCCCCGGCCAGGAGGAGCAGTGCGCCAGGGACCTGGAGACCCAGCAGCTGGCCATGTACGACATCATCCTCACCATCTCCCAGGCACACCACGCGCACTGCGCCTACACCGAGGAGAAGACGCGCTCCCTGGCACGCCGGCCGGCCATTTTCGTGAGTGGCCCCCTCTGTTCCGTCCCTCTCGTTTGTGCCGAGTATGTTTTAAGGCTCGCTTCAGATGGGGACATTTTTTCCGGTGTCGCTATGGTTGTCGCGTTCACACGCGACATCCGCCGAAGCTTAAATTTCTTGCATCATGAGACACTAAGTTATGCGCTAGTAGCATGTTTTTCTATCTTTAACTGGCATCGATAATACTATCTCCTCTCTCTCAAACCACTTTGCTGCAAAATTAATCTATTACACACCAGAACCAAGTATTCAGTTATGTCGTTGTCGCCATGAGGGGTAGCGTGAAAACGTTGGTCTCCCGATAGCTGCTGCCGCTTCGAACATCTCCGAGTTGTTGGGGTCGCTTGCCTGTTTCGAGCTGGACCCGCTTCTAGCAATCGTCGTTGCCGCGCAAGGATTAGGGAACGATTCGCCAGCAACCCCGGAATTTGCTGGGAAAATTACCCCGTCAAAAGCGGACCAATGGAAGGGAAGTAGGTAGCCATACGTGCCGACAACAGCAACGCGGATGCAACGTCGTCGGCTAAATTCGGCAGGTTAATATCCCGCCAAAGGTAGCGGGACGCCACTTATACGAGCCGCACGGTCTTGTAGTCGGCGCAATCATCTGTCGTGCGGTCTCGTGGCTGTGTGTCGCCGCAGGCGCCATGTGACATCCGCAGGACTCGCACGTCGCGCCCAGGCCATGCGTCTGGCTATGCTGGGTCACGTGACTCGCGACGCATAGTTGTGGCGTCGGGTGACGTCACGGCGTTCGCGATGTTGTTGTAGACCTCTTCCGCTTAGGTCGTCGCCACCTTGAATTGTGAAACTTCAGCGTGGAGGAGAACATTGTTTTGTCCTTGCCATGCAACTGGAAGGTGTTCACGGTCATATTAAATACTTTACTTGGGTGAACACGGGACACGCTTCTCATTTGCATTAGACAGAACGACTGCCGCGCCGAATCCTCCTCCTCGGAACGATTTATTTGGCGACGCCTCTCGAAGCTTGTCTTGGCGTTTGTGTCCTCCCTAAATTAATAGCCAACTAATTGTCCGTTGGTTGAATCTAACAATTTATGAACTGCCAGCGATGCCGCAGTGGAGCAGCGTGCATTTATGGACGAAGTCCCGCCGGTTGTTGAATAAACCACATCAAGAGGTAGTGTTGGTAACCTACCGATTGAGAATGGAAAAAATCCCTGATGCCGCGACACGTCTACCCGTCCAAACTAAGCAAATCCTGTCCATGCAGAGGCCATTGTGTTTCCGGAGAGTGTCCCGTATTCCACGTAGGAAAGTATTTGGTTACATTGCAACTGTCAAGGCTCCTTCTTCACCTCTTCCACATTAACGCAGAATGTGGCGTTAATGAGAAAATCGTTGTGAACAAGCATCGTAACTAGGTTATAGGGAGCGTCTTGAACGAGTGACACAAGCTGGAAGCCTTACGCGAGTTAAGGTGATATAAAAAGATTATACACAAAGTTTGAGCCCCCCGACCTGGGCCAGTGCTGTGGCGGTCAGATGCTGTAACCACTGAGCTACTGTAGCCATTGAGCTGGTGGCGCAGCTGATATGAATGGGTTCATGTTTCTATTTGAAGGCAAGAGCCGGTGATAGCGGCAGGTTCTGGATGAAAATAATTCATAAAATAAATAGTAATAAATTAAAAATAAAAGCAATAAAAATAAAATTAAGAATTAAAAACAAGGTAAATATAAACATAAAAAATAAAAGCAATAAATAAATAAGAAATAAAAAATGGGATAATAAAGTAAAAATAAAAAGAACATAAAATAAATAAAAACAGATAATAAAGATAGTAAAACCTTGCGCAAACGATGCACAGAGTGTGGTTTGTGTGGGACACATTCCGTGCTCCCCGGCCTGCGTCAGAACAATCGAGCCATTATAATTTTCCTCACCCATTCTAGAGTGTAATGCCTCCCTTCATCTCTGTCGCCCACACCGGAAGTAAGGTCTACGTGGCTGGGGACGAGGGTAAACGGAAAGGGTCCATAGTCGCTCGCAGAATGGCAGGGACGCTTCTCGGTTGTCCTGCCTCCAGCAGAAGCACCTTCAATAACGCTCGGGCATCTTGCGATCCTCCGAACGTGCACGCACAGCGAAAGCACGGCGGAAGGCATCGAAGGCATGCTGAAGTTAGGGCGTCCCAAAGACACCCCCTTCCGTCTTCGTCCTGTCGGCAACTATGAGTATGGTGACTTTCTGGCGGCGGTGCGCAGAGCCTGGAGGAGCTTGGCGGCAGCGGGGGCGGAGGGGCGGGGCCGAGGGCGGGCCCTCCCTCCCGGACAGCCCCGAGCAGAGCAAGCTGGGCCTGTGGCAGCAGTTTGCCACCCTGGTGACGCCCTCCGTCCAGAGGGTGGTCGAGTTCGCCAAGAGGGTGCCGGGATTCCTCGAGCTCGTGCAGGACGACCAGCTCATACTCATCAAGGCGAGTGGGGGCGGCATCTTTCGGGGCATCTACCAAACTGGAAGGTGCTAGCAACGCCCGGCTGCGTTTAGTTAGCGAATTGGAAGTTGGAATTAATTGCATCCGAGCCGGCCGACGCGGTAATATTTATGTTATTCAAAACGGTTGCAATGCCTTCCTTCCAGCTCATGTTTGTGATGCCACCGTCACGATCGGCGCTCGATTTTTATGGAGTAGTAATCTGCAAGCCACTGCGGCTCAGTTCACTCTACTTTCATGATAACCGGTGTGTCTGCTCCCTTTTCGTCGGCCAGGCGGGCTTCTTCGAGGTGTGGCTGGTGCACGTGTCCCGAGGCGTTCTGGTGGGGGCGCCCCACGACACCCTCACCTTCAGCGACGGCACCTACCTCATACGCCAGCAGCTGGAGCTCATGTTCGACGTGAGTGGGCACCGCTCTCTTTGCCGCGTCGTCGGAGGCGCCCGACCGACGTCGCCTATACTCCGTGTCACTAGTTGCGTGCAGTACAGGTGAAGGCAACGCCAGGCGAGGGGGAGAGGGCAAGCACTGGGAAGGCTGGGAAGGAGAGAAACCTCCTTTCCTTTCTTACGTTCCTACTGCTCTCCTTTTCTCCACTCGCCCTCCTCTCCCATTCCGCCTTCTATGTGCTCGTCCTTTCTTTTCTTCCTTCGCTTGGCGTTGCCTTCGCCTCCACTGCACGCAACTACCGTATATTGCCGCGTGTAAGACAATCCAAATATGTCGACCTCCTTAATTTTGAACAGCCACCAACGAAAAGATTTTTTTTTCTAATAAGCAAGTTATGCCACATGAATATCACATTTATTCACACAGATAAGGTCTCTCTATGGGCTTGTGTCTCACTTGTTGTCGCTTGTCACAATGACGCAGTCATTGCTGTTGCTGTCTCGTGGGTCAGAGGGGCCGGATCGGGGAAGCGGCATCGAAATCGCTCACTTGGAGAATGCTGCACAAACCATGTCCTTTGGCAGCCCATACCAGGCATCGTTCACTCACTCAGCCACAGTGCTCAATGAGGCACGCTTCATATGACCTGTTGGCGTCTTGGGGTTGTCCTCCTGGGCCATCCACATGTAGAAGGCCCTGACGCAATCCTTGAAGGGCTTATTGAGAACCACGTCAAGGGATTGAAGGATGGACGTCATCACCCCGGGGTGATGATCAGGTTGCATCCTTCGTTTGCGATCATCTTCTTGACATGGTCCGTGATGTGACCAAGGAAAGAATCCAGGACGAGCATGCTTCGGGGCTTTAAAAGGGCACCCCGATGCCTACATCAGACGAGCCAAGACCACTCTAAAACAGTCTCCTCATTGAAAAATCCTTTCTCGTTCATGCGAACGATCACCTTCAGCGGAAACTGTTTGTTGGTCGGCATGGTTTTCCGGTTAAACACCAGGTATGGGGGCAGCTTGCGGCCATCGGTTGTGCAGCACAACATCGCGGTAAAGCGATTCTGTTCGTTGCCTGTGGTTAGCAATGTTCACCTGACAACAACCCTTTTCGGCGACGATCCTTCTGTTCGGCCTGTCAAACCAAACTGGCGTCTGATTGGCATTGCCAATCTGGCCGGGCATGAAACTGTTCCACGTTTGGAGGTCAGCAACGTAGCGATGGAACTCCTGCATCTTTTGCTTGTAGGCATCCAGCAGCTTCTGGCTTACAGCTGTTTGTTTCCTCAGGCATAGCCCATTGCGCTTCTATGAAGTTTCTGATCTACTACTTTGAAATCTTAAACTCGCTGCAAGCAGTGTTCAGTTCAGTAGCGACTGCACGTGCCTTGCACTCAACATCCTCTTATGAAACACTGAGGCTTTTGTTTCTTTGGTCATTGACCCACTTTCGGACGGCCTCTTCGACGGCAGGATACTGTCCCTGCTTGGGCCCCTAAAAGGAGAGTCGCGTACCTGCACACGTGAAGATTTGTCTAGTACCGTAGTGTGTTGAATCTTCGTATCGCGACGGGCAAAAATAAAGGTGCAACCGACTTTCAGCCGAGGCGGAAACGTCTGGTATAATCTCGCGACGTCGCCCTCGTCTTTGTCGGGCACAACGTCGGGCTGATGGACCGTCACAGTACGGCCTCTGGCTTCTGTACGTTTGCTTCTCGTACTAAATACGTTGTTGTTTTTAGGGAGGCGTCAAGGTTCATTCTTAGCGGGGCCCAGCCATGTACCGGATGTCCCGTCCGCCGCAGCGCCGTGACGTCGGGTGTCTCGTGCTTTCTCGTTCGTTGAGATCACCGAGCACGTGAGGCCATGCTCACGCGCTCGTGTAGTGCAAAAAAGATGATAAAACAGTTACGAGCTCGTGAGCTCGCGCGCAATAGGCAGAGCAAAAAAAAGATATGAAAAAATGATGGTCAAAAGAAATGTTGAAATCTGTTTGCGGAGCTGACCAGGACTGAGTAGGGGAGCTCTGAGATGTGGTAGTAACTCAAGACCTGGGGTTGTCTGTCATGGATGAAACGTTGCATGTAGCTGCTCAATGATCTATACAGAAGAAGGCGCTGCGGTCAAAGGCGTATATAATCGGTCGTTAAACTTTGCATGCATTGGCTCAACGTTTATAGACGAGAGGCGCTGCGGTCAAATGCTCAAATAGTCGTATATAACCACGCTCCATATCCACACATTCTCTTTCTGACATGGATGAAAACGAACTAGAAATGGCGTCGGCATGCTGCAGCTCAGTCGTCTACGCATGACATAGCAATTCCACCAGAGCTTGGTCAAACCAACATCATTCACCACGTGGAGATGCGGTCAATTTTTTGGCTGGATTTGGGACCTTACTTGTAGAACTCTCACTATCAAATCTATCCTGCTATGTGTGCTCGTGGATTATTACAATTCCTGGAGTCTAGTTTTCATCTAGCGAGAGCGAGGGTTTTGTAGGGTTTTGACTAGATGCGATGGTTTTGACTAGATGCTGATGCGACCAACTTTTTGCTTGGCAAATGTTGTCGATGAATGAGAAATGACTTATCTGTTCGATAAATGATTGTTTAAATGTTTATTTGATATTTGTGTGGAAAGCCCAGCTCCCGGACAAATGCATTTCGTGGCATCTGCAGTCCCACTGCAGCAATGCAATTTGAGGCGGTTCCGGACATCCTTCATTGTGTGGCCTCTACAACCAGTTACGTATTCCTGCTGATCCAGATTCGCTCTTCGGCGAGAGGAGTTCTGAACGAGACGGAAGGCTTCGAAATGTGACGATTCGACCGGCACCCCGTTCTCTTCGTGTCATTGGACGACGGAAGCCGGGTGACTTCATGGGCGTTCTCTCTCTCTCTCTCTTCTCTGTCAGCACGAGTTTGTGTCAGCCATGTTCAACTTCTTCGTGGCCTTCAACAACCTGCAGCTGAACGACACGGAGATCGGCCTCTTCTCCGCGGTTGTTTTGCTCACCAACGGTGAGTCTGGCTGGGGCTTCGGGCATTTTGCGCTGGCGCCAGTTCTCGTGCGCTCCGCAGAGACCATGGAGGTAGGAAGATCCTAGAGGCAACGTGAGGCCACCAGAGGGAAGCCAGAAGTGTGGAGGGACATGCGCCCCAACGACAACCAAAAGAGACACTACTGGACGAAAGGAGAGCCGACTTCGCACCAACAGCTGATTTGGTCACCCAAAACAGCTGACCAAAACGACTGCTGGTGCGAAGTCGGCTCTCCTTTTAGTCCAGTAGTGTCTCTTGGTTTTGGTCGTCGTTGGGGGCGTGTCCCTTCTTCTTTCTTCGGCGCACTGTCGATGTTGATGTTTATTACGTGCCCAAAAATACCATGAAGGTTTGTTTTGACATTGGTGCACAACAAAAATCGCTTCAACTCAAAAAGAGAAAAAATAGAAAAATCAATGTGCAAGGACATGAAACATGTAAGTAGCCCATCAGAGGGCCTAAGTCGTAATAAATCATATTACCAGTAGTCCATTCCGCTATTCAGAGGTAAAATAAGGCACGAAAAAGAAATCGTGCTGAACATGGTTATTACAAAAAATCTGGATTCAATATAATGGTGACCTTACAAATTGCTTGAATGTTGCTTTGAATTTAGCTGGGCTAGCATGACTTTATGGTGCCCAAAATATCAGGTATAGTCTTTTTCAAAAGTATCGAGCCTCACCGCGTTGTACGCGGGAGCGGCTTGCTCCCACGCAGCTGCGCTCTTTTCATAGCGCTGCTCTCTGGCTGTCAGACTTTTGAGAGCGAGGGGGAACTTCACGCTTGCCTTCATAACAAAGTGGTGCAAAATAGCAAGTGCAAAGTGTGAAGATGACCATTTTCTACTGTTGACTAATTTCGAGGAAGATTTGGGATCAGAAATGAACTATTTTGACGCCTCTTTCATGAACGTATTTATCATGAGCAAGCGATATCTTAGCTAAGAAGCAAAAGCTGCTAAATTTTTGGTGCCAAACTCGCCGATTCTTCCTCTTGAACAGGCCATGGAAACGAGCCTTTTCGCCAAGCCGTCTTCAATCCTCTCAAAAATCAGCTCGGGAACTCACCTCTTAGGCACACATTGGTCGATAGCTTCTTTTATCACCGACGTTAGACTTTCTGGCTGCAAAATTTGCATCATTTGAATCGTATACCTCAGACCATGCATACGATTCAATATACCCGTATTTGCACGAATATAACGCGACCACGAATATAACGCGAGGGCAGATTTTGATGCCCTCAAAAAGAAAAAAAATATTATTACTATTATACTCGAGCCGAGGCCGCAACAATTTCTCGCACGTAGGGGCATAGCAGAAGTAAAAAGTAGAGGTGTGCGAATATCAAAATCTTTCGAAGCGAATCGAATCGAATAATAAAGGTTACGAATCGAATCGAATCGAATATTTTCGAATACGAATAGTAGTTTCGAATAAGAACATTTTTTAATACAAATATTTTCTATTTGATGTGAATTAAGGGGAGACACTGCTCTTTGAGGCAAAAATATACTAAGAAAACATTTTTTTTTAATTGTGGTTTTTGAAGATTGACATGCACTTATCGTCTTGTCCTGAACGATTTTCATTAAACAAGTCTCTTATCTTGAAATATTCTCTTGGAAACGAAGTAAAATGGGTCAGTGGATGTTTTTTATATTATTTCTGAGTGAACTATCTACACCCTTTACTCACTGATATATGTTTATTTTCTTATTTCAGTATTTCAATTTGTCTTAATCCTTCCCATAAACTTTGCAAATTAAATTTTCAATACTAACAAACCTAATTAGGTTACATCAGAACCAAGTACATATTTGTAGTCAGATTGTAATGGCAGATAAGCTATGTAAGTTTAATTTGCATTGAATCACAAGTTATATAAAACAAAAAGCTCTAGGAGCAGTGTTGCCTTTTAAACAAGAATGCTCAATCAAAACACAACTGGACTTTTTTTTTCAACAAACATTTATGAAAATGTTAGTTTTATTGCAATAAGAAAAATGTCACACATGTGACCGATAAAAAACAGATGAAATAAAATATCAGTCAGTAAAACACCATTCAAGGAGTGAAGTGCAGAACGTAAATGAAGGTATACACAAGTGGAGGCGGGTCGGCAAGCCACAACGCAGTCGGAGATCGCGTCGCGGACGAACGCAACTACGTGAACGTAAACGAAAGTGCACAAGCGGTGGCGGGTCGGCAAGCCACAATACAAAGTCGAAGACTGCGTCGCGCAGCTGCACCGACTTTGTGCAAAATCTTTTTAAGCGGGTGAACGCAACCACGTGAACGTAAACCGAAGTACACAAGCGGAGGCGGGTCGGCAGGCCACAGCAGAGTTGGAGATCGTGCTGGGGGGATCGGTGGCCGAGTGGGCTAGCGCACACCAGCTCGGAGCACGTGGAGCGAAAGCTCGCGCTGCAGAACCCAGGAATCCTGGGCTCAATCCCCACCCCTGCCCGTTTCGATCTGGATGAGCATCGTACCGGCGTCCGGTCGTGTATCACTACTGCGTGGTGCACGTTAAAGACCCCAGGCTAGCGGTTGTACTGCACTGCGCTAAATTTCTCATCTACAGCTAGGAGACTCGTCGCCCGTTGAGGCAGACCAAGTTCTAGGCTGTATAAACGTACACACAACCTAATTTGTTTTGGAGATGATCGATGATCGTGCGATTGCGCCGCGCAGACGCCCTGACTTTGCGCCATCTCTTTCCGTGTGCAAGAGTTCTGCCGATAGAGGGCGACACAAAAAAGAAATAAATTAAAAATACATCGTTTTTGTTTTGTTTTTTCGGAGGGAGCAAGTTTTACTTTTATCAGTGAAAACGGGTAGAAATAAATAACAAAAGGAATACCGGCAAACTGATGAACCGGAAAATCAAGCGGAAAATAACACGAGCCAGATATCGCCGATAGCCGAGGTCAGCCGTAAATCCATATCCGAATCCATAATAGTGAGAGTGGTCCGTCGCGTTTGTGCTTCGACGATGCACGTGCCGTTGCAAACTTCATCAAATCTATCGCAGCGTCTGCGTCACGACCACTTCGCCAACTCCGGAATCCAGACATCATGGCAAGCAGAGGACAGATCGCGCTACCGCAAATAACTTTCCAGTGCATCATATAAAAAAAATAAGAAAAAGGAACTTAGGTTGGCTTTTGGGTTTGCCAAGCTCGAAACCATATTGCGCAGTCCAAAATCAAGAGAGGGAACTCTACCGCGAGTTGACACTAATCGGCGAGTTCCGCGTTATTCGTAGTTTCCGAAGTATTCGAAGAACTCGAATACTTCGAACAGCGAAAGTTCGAAGCGAATCGAATCGAATAGCAAGCATTATTCGCGAAGTATTCGAAGTTTCGAATATTCGCACACCCCTAGTAAAAAGTCAATGGAAATAAGAAGAAATATCAGTTTATGTTTTGACTGCACTCATCCTGACTGTTCAAGTCCTTCGTTTACAATCCACTTGGCGACTCCGATAGGCAGCAGCACGGCCACTCGCTTGTCTGGTAGTTCCCCTTTTCCTTCGGCGTGGGCTCCTCGGCAGCCCACAAACCAAGCAAGGCACGAAGCAGAAGCACCAACACACAAACACCAGACCACTCTGGAGCAGAAACTAAAAAATGCGCAGGCAGAAAAAATACCGCTGAACCCGATACACGATCCACACTTCTTTGTTCTGGTCCCTCCGCAAGTAATGGG
>JAZHYW010057377.1:0-31284 GCA_037355805.1 Ixodes ricinus | reverse complement strand
GGGAAAACTTGAATGTTCATTTTAGGCATCACTTTCATTTGCCGTTTCCTCGATGGTTATTTTGAATTTAAGGACAATAAATAGCACGCCGCAAAGAGTAAAGCGTGAGTATTCATAAGATGCATTTAGTTCGGGTGTCATTCCCACGTCGGTCTTGCAGTAGTGCCATTTGGACCGTGCGATCTGGGAGAATCAACGCACAGCGAGGTGTGGACCGTGCTCGACGGAGTGCTCTACGGCGGTGGTGCCGTTTGCCTCCTCTTGGTGCTCCTGATCCTCTACACAGCGGCAATGGTTGACGGTCGGTGAATGAGGCACGTACTCCGAAAAACGCGCAATCTAGTCGCGACCAAAAAAAAAATTAAGTATATTCTTGTCTTTTTGCGGTTTTCTTTTTTAAACGTAGAACATATGTTTTGGCAAGGTTAACGTGGCGAAAACGTAAGACGGCAAAAGCGGTACTGAAATGACGTCATGAGTCACGTGACTGAAGGCGCGATAAGTCACAGGCCCGTGACGCCGTGAGTTACTTCACCTTGCGACGTCATCGTCTGAACAAATTTCATTTTTGTTGAGATTAACTTGGTGAAAATGTGAGACATTAGAGCTTGGCGAAAATGACGTGATTAGACACGTGACTAGTGACGTCGTAAATCACGGGACTAACGATGTCCCAGTCGCTTGACTTGGCAACGTTATCATCGGAACAATCGAAGACGGTGTGGCCACCGAAAAGCTCGTCATGTGTCGCGCGCCTTTTGGGATGGTCTGATATTTTAGCCAAATACTTTACTAGGGGAATACAGGACACTCCCCAAGAATATATCGATAAGGAGAACAGAGATCAGCGGAGACTCACTTGACGGCGGAAGCGGTAACATCTTCTCATCCGCGCCCTCAACAACCGCACCGCGTTCCGAAGCGTGCTCTGGCGGCGAGGGAAGTAGGTATGCAAACAGGTTTCGTGAAATAAACCACTCCACCAGGGGAAGGTTTGGCGCGGCCATCGTTCTCTTATGCAAATAAGAGAGTGTCCTCTATTCCCCTAGTAATGTACTTGCTTTAGCCTCATGTTTAAGGGGGGGGGGGGGAATCCAGCCGTCGGATGGCCACAAAAATCCCAAACAGGTCTTTCTTTAAAAGGCATGTCAAAATGTTAAGCGCTGGAGGAAATCGGCCACCTGCGTTAAGTCCTCATTTGAACTCTTCTTGTTCACGTTTTTGCCATCAAAAAGTAAGGCGAACGAGCCAAAGTACAAACCTGATGGTAGATACTTTGACTCTTTTGGGCGGGCGGAACGTGAACGAAAAAGTTCGAAATAAGCACTTTAACGCAGATGGCTGATTTCATCTAGCGCCTGCTATTTTAACGAGCCCTAAACAGAAGCTATGTATTTAGTCGTAATTTGGACAAAGGGTTTTGGTGCTGCAGCGCTGGGGTAAACCGATGTGTTCATTTTAATTCGGTGTGATTAATTTCTTACGAGGGTGACTTAGGTAGTAAAAACGCAAGACGCAAAAGCGAGACGCTGGTACGTTACGACCGGCAGGGTTCTCTCGACGGTTGTGCCTTACTCTCATTGGCTGGCGTAAGCGATAACCTGACAATAGCTACAAGTTCAACCAATCGTATTCTCGTCAGAAACCAAAATGTAAATTTCGGCACGTAAAAAAGAAAAAAATGTCACCGAGGTTTAGCGAATTAAGGACATCTTATACGTGTGACGATTTTATCGGGTATGACAAAAATAGAGCCCCAATCGTTATTTCAAATATTTTTGTAAAACAAAGATTTCGCGTAGTGAAATCTACATTTCGTTGATATAGGATAACTTGAGGAATTGAATATATCTTAGAATTGCGTAGCTTTAAAACACTTGACTGATCGCTCTGTTTGGATTGCTTTCAGATTTTTCTGCTTCAGATGTGACCAACGGTGAGTTTATAAGTTTTCATAGACGCGAGGATATATAAGAAACCGTACCATATAAATCGATAGTAGTGTTTGGCATTACAGCTAATATTTTGGGTAAGTCTCGTGACAGGCGGGTCATTTTCGTTCCTTTTAACATTGCTTTTACATTCGACCGTTTTGGGAGCCCCAGTTCGATTAAAGAGTGAGAGCTATTGTGATACCTGTTTGCTATGGAACTGCATCTGAAAGCGTATGATGAGATGTGCCCCGTAAAGGGCATGCAGTGCATCCTCAATGCTGAAGAACCTCTATGCGTCTAATGTGCCGCAAGAAATTTCAGCCCCCCACCTCGTCACCGAGATGTTCTACTTTTGGGAAGGAGACGAAGTTTTTGAGGTAAGCGCTACCTTTGGAGGACACTTAGGGTAAGATTCTACTTAGGTAAGTTCATTTGCATATCGCTATTTGAGCTAAATAATGTAACGTAATTTTTTTAAAGCACCTTTCCCATGAGTAAATTCTTCGCAGGCAGCGGGGAAAGTTCAAACTATGGTTGGCGTCCTGAATAAGAAATCCGCTACCCTTTCTGCCTCCCCCGCGACTCAGGTGAGTCGCGGAGTAGGCAGGGACAGGTGGCGCAACTCTTCTTCCGGACGCCAATCGCTCAGTCAGCGTACCTCGCTTGGTGTCGGCTCTGTGCGCAAGAGCTTCATTGCACTCCGAGCCGACAAGCAGCCAAGGAAGCAGTTGTGTTTATTGAACCTAGGCGTTATTCGTGTTGTTATCAAGCTTGCGGTATATTAATTTTTTTAAATATTGTTTGGAATTCTTGGTTGATTTCACGAATTATGTTACAAACTCCTTATTCGATGTTCCACACCGAAAGTTGTTACGTATATTGGGTGCACTTGGCGCTACATTTAACCTAAAGAGAAGTCTAATGTCGTGCGACCATTCACATTTTGTCTCATTGTTCAAAATAGAAAAACAGATCCCCAACCAATAGCTGGCAAACCGCGCAATTCCAACGGAAGAATTGTCATTTCTTTTGTTTTTGAAGAATCACGACAATATTTTTTAATCGACCCAATCAGAAATTTGGTGCCATCGAGTGGTTCATATACCAGCCTCGACGTTTGAATGCTAATGGCGGTTAAAATCTAGTATACACTCCTCAACGGCAGAAGTACGAAAGGTATTGTGTTGTTTGCTGTGCATTTCTTTATTCCTTTCATCCTTTCAGTTTCAATTGTGTAAAAAAAAAAAAATGTAACTCTCTACGAGGCGCGTGCTTGAGTAAATGTTTTGATACTATTCACGACATTCTATTCTGATGAGATGTGTGGGGTGTGCCGCAGCAAAGCATTCCAAAGATTCCCATGACACCATCAAATGCGCAGCGCACAGAAACGTACCAGTCTCGTCGCGTTCATATAGAACAAAAATACAGTGGACTAACGCCAGGAACGTTCAGGATCCACATCAGTCCATGTCTACAAAATCTTCCGTCATCAGCCATCAAAGGAAAGCCATCAGAATCTGCAGATGATACACTTATGTGATGATAGTTATCGAGGTGGCCACAGTGATTTTCGGAAAGGGTCTATAGACATATTGCTGTATTACCCAAGCATCAAGGAGAATTTGGTGTTCCACGCGCCGCACGTGCTGGCCTCAGCAGTAGTAAATTTTCTAATGCAAAACCTAAAACAAATTGTATCTTGCACGCACGTTCGTCAAAGCTTTATTTTGGTTATTTACTTCGAATCTTTTATTCGGGAAAGGCGTGCGCGTGTTGCGCGTGGAACACCAATCCCTGCATTCTCCTTGATGTTTGGGTAATACAGCAATAGGTCTATTTCCGGTATGAGAGTTATTAGTGCATGCTTCCGGTGCCCGAGCACGCGTTCGGGGGAGGCATTCTTTCAAAGAAAGTGTTCATGCGTAGCTCGTGGCAAAATCTCGCAAATGAAACATGTGTGATGAACCTGAATTCTATTCGCAAATTTCATGACCCACAGGGGACGCATTGACGCCTATCAAGCTTTTGGTATGGTGCCTGGTACGCGTTTCCGACTGGTGTGTTTAGCGTCCTATCCCGCCCATACATCAAAAGTGGTCCCGAAGTGGCAACAAATGACGTCACAGAAGCCGGAGTGTCATGCTGTTGACTGTCGCGATCCTGGCGGTTGATCGTAGAAATGCTGGCGAAAAGCACGAGCGAACGCGAGTGTCGCTGTCGTCACGGCGTTCCAGGCGTCCCAACTTCAGGCTGCTGTAGCTTCCGTGGACTGTCACAGTGGAGAGCGACCTGCAGCGGAACAGGCGTTTGCCATATATACCAGAACTGCTGAGACGCCCCCAGGATCGCGACCGGCGACAGCATGACGCTTTTATGACGTCATCAGGCGGAAATCGAGGGACCACTTTTTTGGGCGTGGCAAACACACCAGCCGGAGACGCGTTCCAGGCACCATACTTTGGGTATGGTAACGCAACCCGTCGCGCAATATATCCTTTCCGAAATTCAGTCTGGCCACTTTGCTAACTATCAGCACCTAAGTGTATATCATCTGTACATGTTAATGGCGGCCTTTGATGGCTAGTGAAGCAAGAATTTGTAGACGGGCAGCACCGATCCGGAGCCACAACATTCCTGGGGTCTGTTCGCTAGCTGTTTGATGTCACCATGGCGAGTCTTACAAGCTTCTATGCACCACGTTTTTGAGGGTGTCATGTAAATCCTCTGAATTTTCAACCTCGGCACGCTCCAGGCAACTCAGGATGATAAAATGTGAAGAATATTTTGAAGCATTTCACTTAACTATACTTCGTCTCACCCTAGCATGGACTAACCGCGAAGGCTGTGGTAGCGCGAGCGACCAACCTTGACTGCCTTGACTAGAGCACTTGCTGCACGAGCGCTCGTGCAGCCGCCGCGGCTTCATTCCAAGCGACTAGCTCGCACTTTTAGCACGCGCGGCTAACAATAGTCCATACTAAGGTGAGACGAAGTATACGCACTGAATAGGGTGGTAGTTTCGTGACTCCCTCTAAACTGAAACAAATATAGAAATAGCTGTAAAGCGAAGAGCACAATAACTTTCGTATGTCTGCCATTGACTAAGAACTGCTAGATTTTAACCTCAATTAAAATACAGAAATGTATACTACGTACGGTGGCAGTCCCCTCTCTCGGCGCAAACGGAAGTGCGACAGCGTGGGCAGTCCGATGCGCCTATGCGACCTCTAGGAAGTTCTATGTCTGCGCCGATAAGGGAAGATTTGGTTCTGTAGGTGCCATGTCTAACGCTAATGAGCGGAATAAAATGCATTCTCGTAGTAAAGTATTTGATATTGCCAGCATAACGCGCCGATAGTGAGCAGCTTGATTTCTTCTATACAAGACCAAACGCCGCATATGCTTGAAACGCGTTCCGGAGGTCTGTCAACAAGGATGCCATTTCGTAGAGGGCGATTGGAGCGGTCTACACCTTACGACAGACAACAGCAAAAGCTACGGGCCGTCAGGTCCAATAACGAGTCCACTAGAAACCACGCGGTGCCTTGCTTCGCCGTGCGCATGAAAGCAGTGACACTGATACGTCAATAATATATTACGTGGGTTCTAGTTTGCTGGTGATAGGTCTGGTGGCCCATAGATCTTGATGTAGCCTCATAGGATAGCGACGAAATGTAGTCAGCCTACCCAGTAACGCTTAACAGTGTGGGAGTAACGTGTCACCCATCTACATATCTAGGCCTAGCACATGCAGGCCGTGGGGACCGCCATGGCGGCGGCTTCCCGGATACGAGGTGAGGCCGCATTCCACAAAGAGGGTGGTGGCTCCCTGGCCTTTTTGGGTGAATGCTCCACTGGCACACTCTGGGGAGCGATCGTTAACGCGACCCATCTTCGGGCTAAGTCAGACCACCTACCCCGCGGGCGTCCATTTCCCGCAGGCTAGATAAACCGGCCCGGAAGCCTGGCCGAGAGACTCTTGCTGAGCGAGGCTCTGGTTCTCGGAGTCTCTACTTTCTTTGTGAAGCTTCCCCCTTTCCCAGGAATTACTTAGTACGGTAGCGTAGGCACCTCCAGAGGAATCTTTTAATCTGTCTATATTCGGTTTACTCCTAAGCTGAAACTGCGATGGCAGCTACGTCCTCGTTGGACCAGTCATACGCATTTCTTTCGCCTCGTCATCACGCTCCCTAGGAAGGCAGTGCCAATCCTTTTAGTTTTTTCTTATCATTGTTGGCCGACGGGAAAAGCATGGTGGCGAAACGCCAATAAAACTAGCTTCTTCGGAATCACTGCGTTGCTGAGTCGACCCCTCTCCATCAGAGTCTACAGCAGTCCTCGGACGGACCCGGCCGCAGCAGTCCTCAACAGCGAGCTACGCGCTTTGAGGACTGCTGTGGCGAGCACAAATCTCGATTCGACAGAGAAATCCTTGAGACTCTACATATCAAATCTTCTATCTCAAACCTGTCCAGCCCATTCCTTTCTCTTTCCGATCGAGAGATTTGCTTCCTGCGGGGCGAGAGGGTTCCTCCAAAGACATAAAAAGAGTCCGAATTCCCGTATCTTCGGCTCCTTCCCTTCTCCGCGCATTCCTCCCCCCTTCCCATCCTTCCCCAAGAGGGCACCGCCGGCGCATCTTCTTTTCCTCCTCTTCTCCGCGCCCTTCCCCCCCCCTTCCCCCCCCCTCCTCGCTCCTTTCCCCAAGAGGGTACCGTCGACAGTCGGGACTGCGTGTAACGGCGACGTGTCGATTGACACGCAGCAGACCCCACCTTACGCCGTGCACGCGTAGCTGCGAGCAGGACCACATGGCTCACGCTTCACACACCCACCACCCTCCCTCTCAACCTCCCGGACGCCCCCGCCCAACTTCAGAAGGCGAAGTCGAGCCAGTAAACGTTTTGTTGAAAGTCGAAAGCCTGTCTTGTCTGTTTGTCTTCAATGACTGTATTTCCTTATCGTAAAGTGGGATTTACTTCGCCGTGCATCTATATGCATTTTACTGCGGCCCAAGGAGAGTACTGAGACTTAACCGAGGTGCCGGCTCTCGAGTCCTGTCAATTCAGTTATAATCACCGACAACTTATGAAACACATGGAGTCGCTTATTAAAATATTCACCGTCCTTGCTTCGTCATTTGCTCTTCGATGCCGTCATCAGCAAACTCTTTAATCTTATCGGGTGCGAAGGGATCACGACATTCTCTGGACCCGCCACGCCTCGCGTGGTCATTGAACACAGAACAAAGTTCCCTTCCTAACATGACACCTCGTCAGGCGCACTAGATGTTCAGGTTGCACAAACATAGGAGGACAATAAAAAGGTTAACGCGGTGGCACGGCTCAGAGTTGGTTACTTTTAATTAATTTTTTTTTCAAATCGTAGAATCGTTTTAATAAACGATGTACTGGTTCGAAATGTTTCTCGTTTTTGTTGTATCAGTATTGAAATACCGAAGTGCTTAGCATGCATTGTTGAGTGTCAATGCCACTCATGTTTCTAACTAATTTGTTTAATTTTATATTCCCCTGCGCAGTCGCTGGCTGTGCAGATAGTCGACTACCCCACCATCGACTCCGAGGAGTGCCACTAGAAGGTACCCTTCGTAGCCCCTCTCACTTACACTTTTACGGGGTTTCATTTATTCCTTAACGGAAACCTGGATTGGTCCAGCGCATCCGCGAGGCGACCTCCGATCATGTTGGCAAGCACACCGCTGAAGCGATTTTTATTTACGTACAAAAGCAACCCCATACTCTGCGTAATAGCATATAAGAAAGTGAAAAAACTAACCTGTCCCAGGTATGACAATTCGAGGACCATTACTTGTTCCTACACTTCGTTTTACCTTACGCCCGGACATTGGCGACGCTACGACCTGGAGTTGCGAAGGGAACAACGTGAATACTGCAGGTCACCGGGCATTGCCTGTACTTGATGGGTTCAACGATGACAGAACACGCACCGTATCATGGCGAACGCCAGGTTGCAGCTCTTTTGACGATTGATTGGTTGGTCGTTGCGCTGGCAACATCCATCTTGCGTCCGGCCTTATACAGTGAATTGAAGTTTTACTTTGAGGCCGGATGGCAAAAGCACAAGAATCACGAGTGCCTTGAGGATGCAATTTTAGGAGCTGCTCGATTCACTTCATCGGAGCGTTGCATCGGCTGCAATGAAACTCTCAGTGAAACCAAGTTTAATCATAATTTCCATTTTAGTCGCTCAAAATATAAGTTGCGAAAATTTGAATAAAGCAATCTGCCAAGATGCTTAGTATTCAGAAGAGGGTTGCTGTTTATCGTATTATCTCAGACAAGGCCGTTTCGGTCTTAGTGCACGCTCCTACCGTAAAGATATGATATGGGACTTCATATCAAGCCGCACCGTGTCCTGAAAGCTATCTTTCGACGACACCTGAGCTCCCCAGCAATTGTGCCCATATTACACACCGTGACGATCGGAAGGTACGTACTGATTTTAGCTCTCCGAAGGAATATATTTTGTTGACGCAGTAGATGGAAGCGTCTGAGCTTTCTTAAGTGGGATAAAAATTAAACCACGGCCTCAGATATACCTAAATTGAACTATTAGAATGAACCCCTTGTTTCGTTTGGCCTAGATTAGGTAGATTTCACTGGTCGTCTACTGAGAGGCCTAAATACCAGTAGAAATAAGTTCCATATTAAATTCCTGAATAGGGATTTGATATGGTGGTTATATCAGAACAACGCGTTGGTGTATTTTCCTAAAGCGTCAGCTCGTGTGCTTGAGAACACGACCTTACGCTTGAGAAGCCGAGCAGCCTGGGTTGAATACCCACCCCTGCCAGTTTCAATCTGGATGAGCGGCTTTTGTCGTTCGGTCGTGTATCACTACTTAGTGATTCACCTTAAAGACCCCCAGGCCAGCGTTTGTTCTTGACTGCCTAGACTACTAATCTATAGCTTAAACACCAGCCGCTTAGTTCGGCTACTAAATTTAGGCTGTTCAAACGTACACAAAATTGCTTTATAAAAACCTTCCAAACCCGATTCTTTTGTCCTATATTGTACCATAAATGACGGGCTCTACTACTAACTACGGGTTTATACTAAGCCGTGTTTCCTTTCATTGAAAAACTTACCTCAGGGAGAAAACAATATTTGTGTTCCTACAAAGTAATATCTAATAAAACAGGTTAGAGAGCGCCGGAAAGCAAAAATAATGCTTCACACAGTCTCATATGTTTCAAGTAAAGACAGGGAGGCCGTGCCCACTTTTTTTTCGGGACGACAACTGATGAAGACATGGTTATGGGCAGACTTAATTTTAACTGCAAATTAACATAAAACTAGTGTACAAAAGATCACTTTTTTAATTGATTATATTGCACGATGCGACCTAAATTTTATCGTGATTGAGGGCATATAAACGAGTACGATTTACGTGGGCCTTGCCACTAAGAAAACAATATGATGATGGCAAACCTATTCGCTTTCGTTGAGATTGCAAAGTGCGGTTATTCATGATAGAATTCTAAACTACGTCTTTCTGTCTGTTTTGTTTTTTGTGAGCGTGTTGTTTTGGTCTTGACTCGCGTTTAAAACCCCCAATACAATTTTATTTGTTCTTTTGCAGATTTGCCCAAAACATGTGGATGATAATTGTGTTCTGCTGTTTAGTCGCTTGTAAGTACACGGTGATGCATTGATCTTGAGAAAATGTTGCCCGAAAATCATTTGGTTTTACTTTAGTATTGGTTTTCAGTTATAGAAGATACCCGTAGCATCATCTGATATTCTAACAGCAAAACATGCCAATTACGCGGAAATAGAAGAAACTAAAAAATTTTCGAGGCTTGTTGTAAAAACCATTGTCTTTGCATGTCTGTCTGTTTATATATCATGGGAAAATTGCACCAATATGTAGCCGTATCTTAGGTAGCTTTAGTGGCGCGTCTGTGCCATCTTAATTACGAGTTCAGGTTGCTTCATAGGCATATAACGCATTAACTTGATGTAGGTGCAAACAGATCGTGCGCATCTTTATTTCGTATACTGGCAGTAAATTTCGTACACTCCACCTTTGTGGAAAACAGGTGATACGAAAAGTACCTACACGATCCATCATCTTTCTCTTCGACAGAAAGACTGGCGCGAACACTACCACAGCAACAACAGCCTTACCCCTAAATATTCCTGCGGGTTTTGGACTTCTCTGTGTTTTTTGGGTTTAATTCGGGGGTGCTTCCAGTGGGTTTTATTTTTGCCGAGAGATGCCGTGCTTTTCGATGTACATTTTTGGTATCGGAACAAAATCAGCGTTTATCGGGACTTATATGTTTGATATAACAGGTCAGGGGCATAGGATTTCCCAACATTCAGAGAACATATGCGGGTTATCCGGACATTCGGAGAACGCCCTGTACCGATAAGGGGGTGAAACCAGATAAGCATTCTGGCTTTCAAAGAAAGCGGTCTCGAGGACAGCGAAGCGCGGACTGTGTTACGGGTACGAGCAATACGCAGGCTTGTATGGTATTCACCACAGGGATCCGAATTACTTGCAAGTGATTACTTTTGGGAGTAATTTTTGTGATCATTGTATTACCTTTATTAGGTTGTAATCACACGAATAATTTGATTACTTTTAAAAGTACTAAAATTGCTTGTAACCGTTCCTAGTCCACAACCTCACAACGAAGAATCCCAGACGAAAGAGGCGGTCTACCAGAAGAGGTGGACTTAGAAGATGAGCAGTTCCTAATTCAGAGATTCTATTCATAAACGGTACAAAAGAGCCATTTTCAAATCTGCAGAAGACATGCCGTCTAGAAAATCTACTGTAATCGCTAGAGTAACTGTTGCTTTTTTCAAGTTACGGTCAATTACTTTTTTCTCAAGTGATAAAGTAATCTAATAAATAAAGGTTAATATTCACCAGCTCGCCTGCACCCTTACGATTTTTTCTAATTAAATACTTTTTAACAAATAGTAAAATTGAGTAACTGTAATCGATTACTTGTTTTGGTAATGTGTACAAGACTTGCAATAGAAAACTGTAGTTTAATGTTCCTGCCCGTGAAACTTGGGATTTTATCACTCTAGACAGCTTCAATTGTTTTGTTTTTGGTTAAATTTAGAATCGGCTCCGGGATTACTTTCGGGGGCCCATTGGTATACAAGGTGCATTTTTAGGCTTTTTAAAAAAAATTTAAAAGAGGGCCGTGGAACCTAAATAATGCAGTCTGTGCAGGTGTCTTACGCGGCCAGGTGGACATGTGAGAGAGAGGGGGGGGGGGGCGAATTATCAGAATCAGTAGAACAACTTAAAACATATTTTTATTATTTTTAATTATAATAAAAATGAACATATCATTTTAACTGGAAACTTGTTTCATCGATAACCACTAAATCAATTAATACAAAAAAATAATTGAGCGCGTGGGGAAGCGCAGTTTTGCGCTAAAGTTGCCACTCATGCAGCAGCCGCAAGGCTAGCGGTAGGGTGCCTAAAGGGGAGGTGTGCTCATTGCCTGCATCGATTCAGTCCAGTGATCCAGGACAAAAGTAGATGGCGCAGTTTTTGCACACGCCGTTCGGCGTTTGTATCCGTACCGATCGGAGATGCAAAACGGTTCCATAAAACTCTCTACTGACAGATGACGATAACGATTTCAACCCCGTCCTTTTGTGCTTGCAGGTACGGCGAGCGAAACATCCGTAAGCAATTTGTACATGGACACATTGCTGAAAATGGACAAGCCCCGAGAAATCGGGATTCATTCGAACTCCCCGAATTTGATGTAACCGTGAGTGAGCTCGGAGTTTCGAACCCGAAGTTGAGTGCAAAATTTAGAGACGGAGTGCTGTTAAACTCTGGGACCTTCGAACGCCGCGGCGACTGCGAGGGTCCAGTGAGACTGGTCGGATCGGCGTACATCAGGTGCACAGTCCTGCTGCAAGGCTTCCAAGTACTCTACCGCGGGGGCCACTACTTGTTCCATTTTAGGACGTCAGTAAAAGGGCCCGCAGGCGTGGATGCGGGCATTCTCAGTACAACGGCCAAAGTGGAGTTTCGTCATTTCAAAGGTACTGGCTACCTTGACATTTGTTTTTTGTTGTTTCGTTCCGAGAAAAGCCTATCCGCGCACTTTTGGGGAGTAGATATTCATTATCAGTGGGCGTTCGCAGACAGTGGAAAGCTCTGAAATACAAACTGAATTTAGGACAAGGTTATAACACAACGTTTCACCTTGAAGGGCCCCTCAAAAGAGAAAAAAAAGTTTTTTAGACAGTCTAGCAAGGACACGCGTGTCAAAATATTAATTTTACGCGAAAAAAAAAGATTATTTAGAGCAGTATAGACGACAAGAGTTGCGATTTAGTCGATGGTCACCCCCATTCCACATGATTTTTTTCTCGTCATTTCAGGCGCGTGGAGGAGAGGTGGATCGGCTTGGCTATAACGTTAAGGTGGAAAGAGTGCATGACCATCTGGTTGAGGTGGAAACAGTGTATGACCATTCCGTGACGTCATGAACTTTGCGCGCCGAATTTCAAATAAACCTCGCGCCGTGAAGATTGGTCTAAAACCTTTTTCTTCGCGCAAAATTAATTTTTTCACACCTGTGTCCCAACCAGACTGTTTTAAAAAAATTGTCTCTTTTCAGGGGCTTTTAAACAAGCACTGCAATGACTTTCGCGCCGAGTTTGCAGGTCTTATCTCGTATATTGCTTAGCTTGACAAAATTGAAAGAAAAAGTGCCATCTTTCCCAGAAATATCACGAGACTTCTGCGTAGTGACAATGGTTAAAAAAGCGCATTATTCGCCAATCTGCAGCCGTGTTTGGCGGTTATAGGATCCACTGTACCCGGTCATTGAGAGTGCACGGAAGTCATCAAAATCGGTCCCCCTTTGCTGCTACACGCCCCGTCAGCAAAGTGGCAAACCTTCATTTTTGATCATTCGCCGCTACGCAATGTTAATTCTTGAAAAGTTGAAACGGATGGAGCTCTGGGTGCCACAAAGAAAGACCTCAGCAGAAAACCAGCTTGTGCCCCAACTGACCTAAAAAATCCCGAGTCGATCGCAGGGACTCGAACGTAACCGTAACCCAAACGAAAAACCGTTTAGAACCGGCATTTGTTTTCAGTAACCGTCACCCGAAAGGAAACGATAGTAGAAAGTTTAAGGGAACCTTTTTTGTAGCTCCGGTATGGTAGGTTGGGCCCTCCGGTACGAACTGTGCAAGTCTCCTTTTGTAGTGCATGCGCATTTCGTACTGGAGGGCCCCATCGCACGGTATCGGATGTGCAAAAACTGTTCCCTAAAACTCTTCTGAATTGAACCGTAACCGTAATCTGAACCGTCAAAAATTAACCGGACGATTAAATTGAATTAACACATCTTTTCGGCTTTTTACAAATAGCCTGTTTTTTTATTTTATTTACAGTGGAGTGGGTTTATTTGCATTTTTTTCCTCCATATTTTGACATGTTGTGCGAATATTTTACGGTTTTTTGAAGTTTAGACGTGTTTAGTTATAAAAAGAAATATAGAAGGAGGAAGAGCGACATGGTTTTGATGATGGTCGTCGATGGCATCTTTGAATGGCGATCGATTGCTAACTGTTAGCCGCCTAACCGCGAGACTTGCTTTTGACGAGTTGTGCCTATCTCCAGCGGTTCTGCGCTTTCGTAAAAATGTCCACCGGTTCTCAAAACACTGTTCACACAATATAAAAAAAAATATTCTTCGGTGATAGACAGTGAACGTGAAGAGAAAGTATCAGCAAGCAACCGCCATGCCTCTGCAACGCTTCACCCGGCTGAACATCGTGAACTAAACCGCCCGTTCCATAAGGACAAAAAAGGAACATACACGACAGGACAAGCGCTGACTCGCTACTACTCGTTTTTTCGCTGACAGACAAGAACAAACAAAATAAGTAACACGCATATTCACACGCGCATCTTTTACCCATTATAGCTGATCACTACGGCATTCGCTGGTGTATCACTACTGCGTGGTGCACCATAACAAGGGCCCTATGCTTTGTTTTAGCTTAAGTCTAGACGCAGCGGACGTTTCGAGCTGGTAATACCGATCAGACATCAGTGCACCAGTCATAAACAAAAAAAAAAACACGTACTAGTGACTTGTGCTTTTGATGCTACTTGATTGGTCACATGACCTCGTAGCGTCGGCTGCGTTAGACTTCAGCTGAAACGAAGTATAGTAATGGTTTCCTTGTAGCACAACGCCATGTTGTGACGTCATCACTTACAAAGACCATTCTTTTTTCTAGTTTCTACAAACGTGGCTGTCGTTGTGAACCTTTACAAGTTAGTTTGTTCTATTCGACTGATGGAATAAAATATAAAAGAAGTGTTCTTTACAGCCCCCTGTGAATTGCACAGTTTCTAAAAGTAGAGGTGCTGATTTCCCCTGTTACATTTTTACCGCGTTACAGGAAACCAGACAGAGGAAGTGCGAGTGACTGTGGACGAAGTCGGCATACACCTGAGAGACCTGAAGCCAGATGCGATATACATTCCCCAAAAGACCATGTTCCGAGATGCGGTGCAGTCGAAAATGAACGAGACGCTGTCGAATGCTATCCCCGAAATTCTGGCTGACCAAATAATCGTTGCGATGGATCACGTGAACTTCCCCTCCCTTAATAAAGCTGGTGCTTACCTTCGAGTTGCTTTCCTTGCGCCTGAATCCACGCCATACTACTGATACTATCTACCACGTGACACTGTAGAGATCACAGAAGAGGGAAGGCAGAGCCAAACACTGCACTAGGGAATACATCTTACTCCGCGAAAATCCAGAGGCCTTGGATCTGACAACATACATAAGATTGAAAGAATAAAACACGGATGACAAGCACAGGACAACCACTTTCTTTCATTTAGCACCGACGTTTATTTTGGGCAGAGATATTGGACCCTGAAGGAAACCCCGACTAAGATAGGTTGATAAGGTGGAAGGCTAACTGGGAGATGGAAAGGGTGATATGGGGGACGGAAAGGAAAACTGGGAGATGGTAAGGGGATAAAGGGAGGGAAAAATGGGAGATGAAAAGGGTGGTAGGAGATGAAAAGGGAGAACCACGAGGCACGGGCAGAGCTACCATGATGGTGTGTATTTACGGGGAGTGGTGATATTTTTCAAGTTCAGGCCTGATGAATTCTAATTCCCGTCTTGATAAGGTTACTGAGGCCGATGAAACGTTGTTTTCTGCGTTCTGGATGAGAAAGGATTCGATGATTTAGCGTCCGTGGCGATTGCGGTGTCCCCGTCTTGTCTTGGTTCCTGCGAAGTCAGGCGCGCATCCAATGCATTCGTTCGCGTGAACCGCGATCGGATGAATGGGGTTGTCGGTTCTTGAAGTGGCTTCGTTTTCGTGCTCTCTTAGGCGGTCATTGATACATCGGCCGGTTTGTCCTATGTACTCGGCTCCGCATTTGAGGGGAATCGAGTAAACTTTTTCTGTGCAGCAGGTGCGGAAAAGCGTGGCGTGCTTTTTTCGCAAGCCGGCTTGGCTTCTTGTCGGTTGATCATGTTGCACATGCTTGCCAATTTGAATCTACTGGAAAAGACAACTTTCGTGTCATAGCGTGATGCAATGGAACGGATACGATGGAAGGCATTATGAATGTATGATATGCTGGCTATCCTTCGACTGAAAGGCGGTTTTGTAGTTGGCTTTGGGTTAATAAGTTGGTGGAAAACAGACACGGAGGCGTACCACCGGATATCCGGAACTCAGGAGTCGTCGAGTTTGGCTCTTTATGCTATCTGTTGCCGAATGTTGACAAGATTTCGTTTTAGCTGATGTGATTAACGTTTTGATGATACCGATCTTGACAGTCTTTGAATGAGCACTCTCAAAAGGGAGCACCGGCTTTTCTGAACGCTGACTGAACGCCCAGCAAACGCCTTCGTTGGTTTTTTCAATCGTAGGTCCAGAAACTGTAGCCCTTCCGAGGATGGATCTTCCTTTTTTAATTTTAGTGTGCCTCCTGCGCTTTCGAACGAGGCCACGATCACCTCGACTTTATAGGCTACAGGGTGAATAATCAGGTAGTCATCAACGTAGCGGACTACGCTGCATTCCAGACTAGCGTTCTTGAGCTTTACCTGTATGGTTCTATCGACATAAGGCAGGTAGATTTCACTTAATATGGGTGCAAGGCAAGACCCTATACACACCCCGGATTTCTGTATCCAGATTTTTCCTTCGTGCTCGATCATTGTTGATTTAGGTAGAGTTGCAGAAGCTCGAGGAAGCCGGAAAGTGGCACTCCGGATGAGTTCTGGAAGCTACAGATTCCGTGTTCGGTGATGGCTTCTTTTACGGATTCGAGAAGATTTGGAGTGTCCAGGTTATAGTACATATCTTCTATGTCTAGGGAAAAGAAGTCTAAGTTAGGAGCACCATTATGAACCGGTTCTAGGGCGTTGATAAGCTCCTGAGAGTTTTTGATTCGATAAAGTTGTGAGCAGTGGCGTCACGAGGGTCAGCAGCACCCGGGGCGGTAGACCGCCGCAACACCCTCCCCCCCGCTCTCGCGTGGCCCCCGCGACTCCCCCACCCGGGGCGGTAGACCGCCGCAACACCCTCCCCCCCCCCCGGTCTCGCGTGGCCCCCGCGACTCCCCCCGCCCCCCCCCCCCCCCGCTTTCGTGGCCCGCCGCGCCACCCCCCTGAGCGCTGCACCCGGGGCGATCCGCCCCCCCCCCCCGCCCCTTCCCCCCCTTGTGACGCCACTGGTTGTGAGGGATTTACGTCGGAAAGGTGTTTCTGGAGAAACGTGGCGAGGTGCTTCTGCCAGCATCCTCTCTCAGATACTATTGTGCGGAGGGGGACGTCCGGCTTATGTGTTTTAGCGGCGAAGAATACTTGCAGATACTGGTTGGCAGGAGCTGTTAACAAATTTTTCATTTTCGGTAGATTTAGCAGAACGCATAATTCTCTCAGTTCGCTGCGGAGGGATCCCGAAGGCCTCTTCTTAATGGCTGTGAAGTTCTTTTCGACTGCGGCTTTGGCTTTCGTTTTGTACATTTCGTCATCAATTACTACGAAACCTCCTGTTTTATCCGCCTGGAGGAGCTTGAGGTTTTTTCTCCAATTTCCGCTACTGCCGACCGAATGTTGACACTTGCCTTTGGCCGGGGGGCTGGATGGTAGCAGACTGAACGGGTCGCTACCCCCAGGAATTCCTGTCGTTCTTGTTCCGGTATGACTGCTGCAACCTGGTGGATGGCTGCCAGATGGTCGACCTTCGAGACCGGAAGATCTGGTGCGAACTTAGGTCCTTTTGAAAGAAGAGTCTCTGTGTCAGAGGACAGTTTTGCATCTGTTAGGTAGGTCGGTGGGGCGAACTTAGTGGTAGGGGCTTGCGTACGGCTTTGCAGATTGTATTGGGAGACAATCTTGGTCCAGGACGACTCTAAAAGTTCTTTGGCAGCTTGCTGCAGAAATATGTAGGAAGGATGCTTCACGTAGGCTGGACCAAGCAACTTGTCCATGAAGCTATGCTGCACTGCTGATGTGACACCTAATTCTCGGGAAACTTCCTTGCGGGATAGTTGCATCATCTTGTGGCTGGTTGTCCAGTTCTGGCTGTTGAATCCAAGGGCTTGGTGCACCGAAGGGTGAATGGTTTTCTTCCGCAAATAAAATCCCAGGGTCCGGAGACGGAGTCGAAGTAGGTTCTGTCTTGACATAAAAATGGCAGCTTGGTAGAACGTAGACGGGTCGAACATGGCGCAGATTTGCGTAGTAGGAAGTGACTGGACGAGCACAACCTCGGGGTTTTTTCTTTTGAACAGACTACTGCCTTAGTTATAAAATTACAAGGGCTAACAAAGACAAGGGCAAAAAAAAAAAAAAGAGGCGAACAGGACAAGCGCTTACTCTCAACTTGTCTTTGTTAGCGCTTTTAATTTTGTAAGTTATGGACCAACTCGACCGCTTCGCCACTTTAGTTCACTTTCTAAAGTTTCTGTATACTGAAAGGTAGCGCACATTGTCTAAAACGAAGAAGAAATTTCTTCTTTCGAATACCCTTTCGTTCTCAAAAGTTCTCTTTTCCCTCTCTTGAATTGTATCAGGCACGTCACGTGACCGTTACCTTCCCATAATCCCGCGTGATTCGGCGATCTGCTATAAACCGACGCCATCTTTGTGCTAAGTGTGGTGCCATTTAAATTAAATATTAAAAGAAAACCTACCGTAGGTTTTTTTTAATATTTCTTACCATGATTTTGGCGGCAACGCGAGGCCATTATGCTGCGCTCTGGATTGTACAAACAGCATTGCGAAAGGGAAGAAGCTTTTTGCCGTACCGACGGGAAAAGAAAATCCTCAGCGACGAAGACGATTGGTCGGAGAGGTTTCGACTGCCTCCGAGGGAGACTTTGCGAGGTAAGTCATTGTAAAACTCTGAATCGTATTACCTGTCTCTTTCGGTCTCGCCGATGAAGATCGCGTAATACGATCATGAGACGAGAGCAGTACGATACATGACGACATCCTGAACAAAAAAAGTTGTTTGGCTGCGCTTGGGATTTTTTTTTGTGTGTAGGAGGTTGTGTATAGTGAGAAATGTGCTGTAGGTATTTTGTTACAAATGTCGTTGTAGTTGAACATGAGTGTTTCTTGAAGAGGCGACTATTCCAGATGGTGACAAATGTGCAGTATTTTGCTTGTAGCAATAACTCTTCTGTTGTCTTCATTTTTTAATGTGATTTGTCGTCTGTGAATAGTAAAAGATCATTTATTGAAAATAGAAAAAGTGTTCTTGCCTCTAGAAAGGTTTGCTGAAGGAAATCTCTGTCCTGATTTGTAACTCACGCAGTCAGGTACGCCGGCGTGTGTGCGGCAAGTCTTATAAGCTTTGCAAGTGAACTCAAGGGCGTACCTTGCGCGTGAGAGCGTCAAAACAATATCCCGAAACCCAGGATGAAAGAGGGCCTCTCTAATAAATGGGGCACATGAGGAACACGCTAAGAAGGCAACGGAGCACGCGCTATTTTTTATTTATTTTTTTAACTGAGGAGAAACAAATGAGTGAATTTGATGGGAAGTTAAATGCACGAGGCGCGTAAATAGCAGGCGTCGCATATTCTTCGGGCGCATGTGCACAGTTGCAGGTAGTATTGGACGCTTATAAAATGTGTACGATAGTAAACCAAGCTGCTGGTTTGGCAAAACGATCCGTAATGCTAAAATTACCGAAATGTCCTGGGTTTGTACGCGTTGTGGTGTCCTTTATTTGCCTAATTAGAGTGATGCCGAGTCTGCAAATCGAGTTCATTCAAGATACCAGACAATTTTAGTAGAGCGTACGCTAAGGATTGCGAGCCTTGCGGGCGCGTGCTCAATCCATGCTCAAAGCGACGGCACGAGCTCCCGCTAGCAGCGCAGTCCTTGCCTACGAAACTCTATTTACACGCAGGGAGAAGGGCATTCCAACGTCTTCCTGCTCTCACTTGCTGTAATAAACGGATAAACGCAATATATTTTTGCAAGTGCATGCCGATGTCCCAAAATACTCAAATATACATTGGCATTTTTTCTTAATCGTCTACGTTTAGCGGAATTGGAGAAAGCTTGTCTTTACACCCGAGCGATTCCAACACTGCCCGCGTTATTACATTTGCCGACCGAGACGTCTTCCCGTACTTTACAGCTCTATTAAAGGCGCATTTTTCAGAACAGATAGTTTATTCACGTTAACAAAGACGCTAACACTGGTTTAACTGCTTGACAAGACAAGTTCTGTGGTCCGCCGTATTCGGATTGCAGACAGTGCGTGTACCACTCGGCGAGCAGGCGCGCGCCTGCTACCGCCTTGCGAAGCACATGGCGGCAGGGAGCGTGCCGTGGATTACGAAGGTGTTAAGCCACAGGCTCGCGCCCGATCCAGAAAGCGTGCGAAAACGCGGGTATCGGAGCAATTGCGCTACAGTTTCAGTATTCGCAACTCCAACGACCCTCCGGATAGCGGGGTTGTCGTTCCATTTAGATTCGACGTAAAATACGGCGACATACGATCGTTCGCCTTAGAGTATTGGTCGTGAAAGCACGACTCGCTGCCAACAGGTCTTTGTGTTTAAATTAATTTACTTGAGCATACAAACGCGAAGCGGTCATGGCAGGAGCATATCAAGGGTGACAGAGATGTTCGACGTGCGTTAGGAAAACGAGCATGTTAATTTTTAAAATATGCGAAAACCTCAGCGTCATGTTTATTGTTAAAAGTTTGCGGAGCGCGCTTTGGGCGCCGGTTGCATAGTTGTGTGTGGCAAAATACTCTTGAGGGCGGTGAAGGTATCTTGGTGTTTTCTTTGTGCCTAGTCACCAGTGTTCAAAAAAGTGAGCCGTGCATGGTGACAGCCAAGCTCCGGAAGAGTAGCGCTCAAATTGATGGCTCTATATCAGAGGCTCACAAGTCACAGCACACCGTCGCGGTTTTAGTGCATTGCAACAGGTTATCAACCTCCGCCATGGTTACTAATAGTTTGTTTTAGCATGGCGTGAACGCAGGGTACCGTTCGGTGTGACATTGGAACCGGTGCAGCTCGTGCTGCTTCTTCGAAGCATGCTTTTCAGCAGGTGCTAGGGGCGTCGCCGTGCACGTGGTAGCCTGCGATAACGATATGCTAGAAGTGTATATTGACGACATCGGCGTAATTAAAGGTTTACCATGTTGGAACTTAACCCGAGACTGGGTAGAAACAGAAACTTAAAAGTTTCAATTATTGTTCTATAAAAGGATATTCTAATGCACAGTATAGTATACCTCTGTACCGTGTTATTTGCAGCGCCACAACCTGCCTCGCCAAAACTGCCCGTTCTAAGCACTCGTCATGAATCGCTGGCTTATACGAGCGCACTTAAAAATTCCACGAGCATTTTTTTGTTTGCCTTCATAATTACCTGAATGCAAACATCCGCACTCTGTCTTTTGTAAGTGTTTGGAGAAAACGCTCATGTCTGCTTATCACGGCCTTTCAGCGCGTAAAATGCTAACCCATTCACGATGTGAATCGCTCGACACGCCGTTGAGCGAGCAGCTGTCTTCTACTTTCGGGAAACTATATAGACTTTTCGCAGATTGTACACAAGGCATTTGCACTATTAGCGGGAGATTTTGCCGTCAAGTTGAGCACAGATTGAGCTGGCGACCGCTGGACCCGAAATTCACAGCGTACATGATCTACGAAAACTCCCCAATTAAATGACAGTTCCCGATCCCTTCGTGTAACGCTGATGCGAAGCGGAACAAAAAGAAATTGCTATTTTGACGCAATAAGTTTTTTTTCGTTAAAACTGCATGATGTTAGAACAGGCTGACCAAAACCGTGCAGTAACAGCAGCACCTACGCCGCCAGTTTCTGCCACCGTCTCTGCCGCCGTATGATATGCTATTTACTACCGTGAAATCCGTCTCGCTCTCACAGTGATGAATGGTCGCAATGCAAGATAGCGCTGAGTTTATTTTGATGCATCGCTGAGGTGCTCTATACTTAACCAACGAGGCGATAGAAACCAAAACATTGCGCCACTTTTCTCTACGGCCAACTAATTCCCATAACGCAACGCGCGCAGCCTTGCGTGCAGTGATTTTTGGAAGTAGTTTTTGAAACGTTTTATTTCCATAAGAAAGAAGTGATCCGCCGTCTCGCTTGACTGTGGTGACGTGATACGGTGGCGTGGGGAAGGAAGATGAGACAAAAAGGACAAAGAGAAAGATAGAGAGAAGGAGAGAGATGCTGGCTACCCACCCGAAGGTAAGCAACGAGTCCAAAGTACGTTTCCGGTAGTCGGGTGGATGTGTGGGGCGAGGACGGTGTGCTGTCTGCGAAACTTGTAGGCCGGTAGCTCGGTGGAAGTGAATTCAGGTGTGGCGTCCCGTGTCTAAAGTACTTAGGGCACTCCCAGCTAATGTGAGGGCATGTCTCCGGCACTGCTGCACTGGAAAAGGTAGGGCGTTCCTAGGGGTGTTGCGTTCCTAGTGGTGATGGCGCCCACGGCAAGTAGTTTTTTCGCGCCCTTAATGATGATAATGATGATGATGACGATGACGTTGAGTTTGTCTAAAATCCCGCGTGTTCACTAAAGCGGACTTACTTTGTCTCAGCGCATTCATTTTATTTCATTGTACTGAACGCTCACGGAAGGAAGAGACCAATGAAGATTAGCTGTTTTTCAACAACGGCAGGGGCCCATATTTTGTGGCAAAAGAAAAAAGTAGACATTTAAGGGGGTACTCCAACGATTTTTGAGATACCCTAACAAAATATACTTTTTGAATCACCGGCTTTTACTTTTTCTGGTATAATATTTAGTATCGTATAATTAAGAATAGTTATTGTGAAATCCGCAAATGAATGCGATGCCAAAACCAATGTTCAAATATACCCGCAAATATCCCCGCACTGTCTAAAAATTTACTATGCCGAATATTTGATTCGTGATGCTTCAAGGGGGTGGAGCGAGCTTTCAGAGCCTTCATTTGAAACCGTGTAATTGCTTGTAATTAGTGGGGAACAAAGTCTAGAGTCCAAAGATTGAACCCCTGCTTTCCGGTGACAACACGTGTTTGTTGTTGCTTGTAGAGATTTTGACTTGGAAAGGTACGGTGAGGTCCTAAATTGTAAATTCAGCAACTTGGTAAGAAAACAACGTTTGCCCAATATTTGGTTTGCTATTTCAGCGATGTTTGTTGTTGTTTCTGGCAAATTTGCAGGCAAAACGGGGACTAAAAAAACAAGGCTAGAGTGCCCCTTTAAAAACTGCATTAGCCCTAAATAAAATTTAGCCACATTGAGCATGAAAGTAAAGTGAACATGTGAACAGTTTGATAAATCTTGAATACACTTAGATAAATGTGTATACGCAGTATCAGCAAAATAGCGATTTCGGGATCGTGACACATTATTTGCCAACAATGATTCTTCACAAAAAATGTATAAAACAAAACAGTAATACATCAGGAGGCTGAATAACAACTACAACATGACTTTTCTTACGTCATAAACACAGCAGAGCAAGGTCACAAAATCTGTCCTGGCGCAAAGAATACCGGAAATAGAGAAGTAGTAATTTCCACTTTCTGAACGACCTCTCAGAGCCAGCGATGAAAACTGATATAGATATCAGTAGTGCCACTAAATGAGCTACGCTTAGAATATCGGAACTATGCTCCCCGATATTATATTGGGCGCCGCCATTTTGGTGCTTGTTCAGAGCAGACGCAACTGCCGATCGTCGTGATTCAAAAGTGCGACTTCCCCAGCATTAGATTCGATGTTAGGAAGCTCATGTAATATTGCTTAGCTTTCTCGCGAACTGTTTAAGCATTTGTGGATGGTTAGAAAGCGTTTTACGTCATTTCAGATAAAGCTTCGCATTGAATTTCATTGAATATACTTTATTCAAACAAAAAGTCACAAGCGTCTTGGAGGATAGGGCGAAAGGCGACTAGAGTCGCCTGACAAGGCTACCCCCCCCCCCTGTACAGCCCAGCAGCAAAATGTACAGTAAAAAAAAAAATCAAAACCAATGACACCGTTACACAAAGAAACAGTGACGTGTACAAAATGAGATCTAATAAAACAGAAACACATCAAAATAGCCACATAGATTATGTTAGACCTAAAGGAAACTGTTTAAGATGGTTTTAAATGTATGTATTGTATTAGAGCTCTTAATCAAGGACAGTATTTTAGGATGGTTATTTAATAATTGTGAGATCTGATTAAGTGTCTTTTGTCTACCATAGTTGGTGCGTATTCTCGACTGTAGGTAGTGTGTATGACGGAAGGTGTATGTGGATGCCTTGTTGATGTTATTCTCTTGAATGAACTCGGGATGTAGTTTATTTTGTGGAACCTGTAAATTGCCTGATTCTTAGTGACTGATTGTTCTACTGTAAGAAGGGAGTTTTTGATGAAATATGGGTGGGAGTGTTCCCGATATGATACAGTGACAGTAGATCGCACTGTTCTTTTTGCAATAGAAGTAATTGAGGTACACATGTCTTTGAGCATGTACTTCATACTAAACAACAATAGCTTAAAGGAGAATGAACAAGAGTGTAGTAGAGTTGGCGCTTTAACCAAGCCGTAGGAATATATTTTAGCCTACTTATAATTCTGATTGCCCGTGAAATGTCGGGTTGAATTCAATCAATATGGTGAGACAAATTTTAATTTTTTTGAAAGAATACTCCTAGAAACGTGTGGGTTTTTACGAAACCAATTTGAGTGTTCCTAAATTGAATGTTTAGTTTTGAACTAATATTTGTGTTTTTCGTTCTAAATATCATATTTTTTTCGCTTTTTTCAAAGTTTACTTCCAATTCACTGCTCGGCAACTTCGTATTTAGTGTTATCATCCAGTTGTTCGCTAATGTTTCAAGCTGATCTATGTTCATACCCGAAAAAATACATTTGTGTCATTTGCATAGAGTACAATATCGGGTGTATGTGGGATGTTAGCAATATAGTTAATGTATATCAGAAATAGAAGTGGTCTAATGATTGACCCTTGTGGAACCCCATAATGTATATTACCGGTTCCCGATTTTCTCGACCAAGAGTGGTATATTTGACACGTTCTGATAATTAACTTTGAATGAGTTGTAGGGCAAGACCTCTTATACCATAAGTATAAAGTTTTGTAAGAATTATTTCATGCTTGATCGAATCAATTTTTTTTTCTGAAATCTACAAATACCCCTAAATGTATAGGGCTTGGTTTCAAAATTAGTCAAATTTTTATTCTTACTAGTCAGTAAAGCTTCTTCATTAGTTTTCCCTTTCTGAAAACATTATTGCTGTTTTACAAGGAGATTATGTTTGCTAAAATGATCACACAGTCTGGAATTTATTATCGTCTCTATTACTTTCGAGAATATCGGTAATACGCATAAGGGGTTTGTAGTTATTTAAAGTATTAATTGGTCCAACTTTGTGTATCACTGATGCTCGGGTTTTTGCAGCCCTCCCAGCAATGCTGTTCTTCTTGGCCTCCCATCAATATGCATCTATGCTATTTATGCAATACATTTCGTACAAAGATTTTCAAAACAACGCAGCCGCCCAGCCACCGCAGTGCCCCTACTGCGTGGTGGCGCCATTGATGCACAAGCATGGCGGCGCCCATTGAACAAACAAAATTCTTATATTTATGAAAATAGGACAGAGTAGAACAGTGTTGATCCCAAACTGGGGGTGGCGACAGATTCGTTGGGGGTCGCAAAGCGGTTCGGGAACTTGGAAGCAATTAAAAATTGTCTTCTCTTCTGTAAAGTCAATAAAAACAAAATACAGGGCGCAGCTCAACATCGAAGCAGGAACTAATACTTGCGGTGTCTATAAACTCAGCCCTCGTTCAAGAAACTGTAGTGGTCTAACAAACAAGCAGTCATCCTATTTTGACATGCGTTTCTTTTGCTATTTTGGGATGGTTCCTTGCCCAGTTCATTCACTCTGTCTATGTCTACTAAAAGTGTTTTTTTCAGCGTCCATTTTAAGTATTTCCTTCCGCTCAATCACTGAAAAATAAAAAGCGTGAGACATCGCGAACAGCGCGGTGTTTTTTCCGATTCTAACTTAGGGCTTCCTGCTAGGGTACTCGTTAGCCAGGCGTAACCCCCATGTGGCGTCCAAAGCAGGATGCACCCCCTCCCCCTGTGCCACACCATAGTTACACCACTGAAATCAAATCAAATCGAGTTTTATTTGTTGTCACATCTCCTTACATGACAACAGGGGACTTAGGACAAAAAGCTGCTGGGTGGCAGCTTGACGAAGGTCCCAGCCCCCGTGCAGTTCGGGGCAGCAAAAAGGTAAAAAAAATTTAAAAATTAGAAGCCGTTTACAACTCCCTGTAACGCCGGATTAGAGCGCAGCTCTTGAGAAGGAGGGGAAGGCACGGGGGGAGGGGGTCACGTGACCTCGGGAAGGGGGGGGGGGTCACGTAGCCTGGGGGTCACGTGACTTCGAGGAAGGGGAAATTTTCCCCGCTAAATTTAGTGGGGGAAAATTTTCCGCTAGATCTAGCGGGGGAAAGTTTTCCGCTAGATTTAGTGGGGAAAATTTTCCCGCTAAATATAGAGCGGAAAATTTTCCGCTAAATTTAGCGGGGAAAAATTTCCGCTAAATTTAGCAGGGAAAATTTTCCGCTAGATATAGCGGGGAAAATTTCCCTCTAGATTTAGCGGGGAAAATGTTCCGCTAGAATTTAGCGGGGAAAAATTTTCCGCTAGAGTTAGCGGAGAAAATTTTTCCGCTAAATTTAGCGTTAAAATTTTTCGCTAGATTTAGCGGGGAAAATTTTCCGCTAGATTTAGCGGGGAAAATTTCCTGCTAAATTTAGCGGGGAAATTTACCCATCATGCACCGCGCGGTTACGCCGCCGACGGCAACGGCGACGCCGCTCAAGCCGAAAACGGGCGTCTAAGAGCTGCGCTCTAAAAAAAACTATTACATAAATGTAGACACATTTTATACAAATATTTGGTGTAATGAACACTTCAGGCAAAAAAAAAAAAACCGCAACACAATGCCCGACAATAAACCACGAGAGCGGTCAGCAAATACATAAAGAAGGCACACAGGATAAAAACAGCGCCAGTATTCAAAAAGTCATAGAAAAAAAATTACTAAACCTTTACGTGAAAGTGCCTATAAATTTATGCTCTTTTTGTAGAGAGTGTTTAGGATGGTGGACAGATTAAAATGAACCGTCTGATGGAGGTAATTCGTGCGGGATGGACGGATTACCCAGGGCTGATATCGCCTAAGGTCGCGCAGGACGATGCGATGTTTTAGGTTAGCTAAGTGAGTGTAATGAACGTTGTTTTGCTGAACAGCCCTACGATACGTTGTTAAAAGTTTGAACGCATATATTTGCTGAGTTGTTTTTACGTTTAGGGCCTTAAATAATGATGCAGTGCGATGGAGAGAGGGTACAGAAGATATTGCACGTACAGCCCTCTTTTGTAAAAGGTGCAACTTTGTCAGGTTTGTTTTGGTTGTGGTGCCCCAAATAAGGATCATCGTCACGGGAAGTAGGGTGGTGAAATCTGGCCATCCACACTGGTGGCTGTTTGCGTTTGAGGTAACCGGAGGCATATCCTTTTCCATTTTATACTTTGTCTCATCCTACGACGGACTAGAGGCCAAAGCCACGGGCCTCCAGGTCCAATCACGTTCCACTGCAGCACTATGACGTGCCTACCATTGATAAGGGGTGGACGAATAATGCTCCGAACCCCAAAACGCTGCATCATTTCTATAGCTTTGACACTGCAAACTGCCTCTTTCTTGCAATGTAGAATTGTCGAGTCACTCAGTGCTATTTCGATTCGAACCACTGTCCGCCCATCCCCATCAGTGATCCGAGACGCGGGCACTAATACGTGCATCAAAGCGCAATACGCAATTTCTAAATGGCCCGTGACTGGATCTGGCGGTCCGTAGCTTTTGACTCTAGTCCATCGTAGGGTAAGACGAAGTAAAGTGCAACCGGACATCTGAGGTGGGCTGGGCTCAGAGGGCGAACACAGCCTTGTGAAGGTTCAGAGTAAGGCTGGGCGTGGATGAAAAATGTTAACCCGATTAATCGCCACCCTTTAATCGATTAATTAATAAATAGAATTGGTCTCGTTCATGTCCATGCGTAATATCTTTTACAAAGTCAGAATTAATGTTTTTGCTTATGTGATAAACGGCTCAATCGATACACAATTTCGATTAGGAATCAACCTTGATCTGAAGTTGAGAACGGTTCAAAAACACTACACTCGCAGAGTATTACTTCAGTTCAGCTGCAGGAGGCAAAGAGGTTCGTTGATATGCTCCGGCAAGAGCGACCGTCTTTGATTTTACACACTAGTCACTTCTGCGCTAGATGGACACTCGCTTGGCGTTAAAGTGGCCGCGACACATGTACCCTTCTGCACTTGTCTGGAGGCACAAATCTCGCGTCCAGTGTTTACTAATGTTAAAATTTCACCTAAAGTTTGCCCTTGAAACTCGTGTTTAGTCCACGTGAAAGCGTTACATTTTTACACTCTGTTGGTTTGTCAAATCTTTACCGATTAACTGGTTAAAATATAATCTGATTGAAACAATAATTGGATGTTAGTTAGGGTGATCAATTAATTGCCCAGCCCCAGTTCAAAGGTATGTAGTAAATCACTCTCGGCTGTGGTTGCATTCTCGTTACCCGACATGACTGCGTCTCCGTGTTTCCATGTCAGTAACATTTTGCGGCCAAGGGAGCGGAACGCCTTGCATAGGGATCGAAGCTTTCGAATCGTCTCTTTGCGGTTGGTCAGGTGGTGACTTTCCCGCACCGTATCTTGAGAATCGGTGAAAACGTGTGACTGCCTGCCGTGGTGGTGTGAAATAAGTCTTAACGGCCCGCAGAATGGCATAGAGCTCCGCAATTCGTGAACTTGGGGTGTGCGGAGCGAATTTACTATATTTCGGCTAGGTGGTGTGTGAATGACATGTGACTGTGGTTTCCCCGTCGTCCGCCGGGCAGCATTTGTGTAGATGAGCGAATTGACTGGATCCGCTTCTAGAGAGGCAAGGGCTTTGAAGTGCCGAGTGGAAGCCGCACGCTTTCGATTGACGGGATTTTGGCTGAGAGACTGAGGAAAGGACTAGGTGTTTACCAGCAACGCGTCTTTTCACGGAGAATGTGTAGGGGTGTTACTGGGGTCCTCAACTATGGGATCTTCTGTACTTGCTTTCACCTAAAGGACCATAGTAAAAAAAGTTTGGCTTTTCTCGGAGCATTACTAACTAATGTCTTTGTGTAGAGAATTAAGATAAAGGTATGTACATCTTAGACTACTAGATACATGTTATCTTGACAAGACGTGCACGTTTCAAATGCCGAAAGCATCACTTCTTTCTTCGACAACCAAATCTCGATGGAACTTTTTCGCGTGGCGTATGTACAATGCGCAATACTTTTCTTTTTACTTGAGCTGAAATCAAGTCTAGATGGCTTCTGCATAAGTCGGCCACCACGAGTTCCCTGTAGGCGAAGTCTTTGGCTGCTGAGCATTTCAGCTTCTATCTGGAGATACTCTGTGGGGCCGAATGGAATTGTGACACTGGTGTGATTTGTGACGGTGATGACCCGCAAGGCTGCATATTAAGAATTTCGAGCGCTCCTTCGCGCGTTAAGGTCAAGTGCAGATGGTTGTGCCCGTACACAGGCTAAGAAATAAGAAGTGGACGGACAATCGGCGTAATAGGTTTTCTTCTGCACCCCAGGGCTTGCCTACATGTACTGCGACGGATCATGTAGAGGCTGTTTACAATGGGTTTGAATGTAGCGCAGCCTTCTTTGAACATTACCATTTTGTTCAATGGTGAGTCCCAGGATGGTGAGGCTGGGCTGGCGTTCGATGGAAACTCCGTGAAGCTGTAGTTTGAATTGGTTACCGAAGTCCTCGGTGAGCAGCTACAATCATATGATTAGTTTTATCGAGGGACAGGGCCACGTTCTCGAGAAACTGCACTGTCACGTTCAAAGTCCACTAAAGTGTAGCCTGCTGAGCATCCAGCGGAGTGCACCTGCCGCCATTTATCGTCCTTTGAGACAGCGAAGGCAGCCGTTTCTGCTGTCTTGGCGAATCCGGTATCTCGTTGCGTTGGTGGCAGCCCTCTGCCTCTGCTCGACACTACAGCATTAGACCGTCAAGGGCTTGATGCGCACGCGCGATCTCTCGGACGCGGTCTGTTCATTCCGATAGGGGAGGATTTCGTCCTGTAGGCGCACTGTCTAATGCAAATGAGCGGAGTAGACTGTATTCTCGTAGTAGAGTATTTAAAGTCATATTTTGGGGCTTTACGCACCAAACCAACGAAGGGCATCTAGCACGCCCCAGCGGAGGACTGAGGATTTATTTCGACCACCTGGGGACCTCTTGACGTGCGACCGAAATCTCGGTTACACGGCGCCTTTTCCGCAATGGGCCTCCGTCAGATGGCGGGCACCTCGGCCGAGGGATTCGAACCCGCCACCTGTGGACTCGATAGGCCGGCGCTTTGCCTCGGAGCCATCGAGGCGGCTGTAGAACCAGTACAACACTCCTATTTAACAGCTCTATTTCATGAAACACCGCACGCCGCGCATGTGTCAACAACCATGTGACCCGTCATTTTATTATTTTTTTTGTCTTAGAAATAAGGCGTGTAGATGCATGCGCGACAAATAATATTTTCCAAAAAAGAACGGCTGCGTATGCTGAAAACGCGTTTCACAGGCCTGTCAACAAAGATGGCTTTTCGCATAATGCGACTATTAGAATGGTACACACTATGTCCCGCCATGCCAGCCAGACCTGGACCTCCTGGTCCAATCGCGCACCAGCTAAAAACCACATGGTATATCGGTTCGCCTTGCGTATGGAAGCGGCGCACTGATGCTTAGGCCAGAAATACTAAACCATGCTGTTTCTAGAAGGCTGATGAAAGGTTTGGCATCACGTTTCTTTGTATGTAGTCTAATCTAGAATGAGAGTATAGTTAGCGTACTCACAGTTAAACTATACTTACTTTACTTGCCTATTATAATCAATCAAACTTAACAAGGAAAGCAGGGAGTGGCTTAAGAAGTTCCCGCTTCCCGCTTTGTGATTGCCTCACGAGTGTTCTCATCGACAAATACCGCGATACCATTGACTGCGATAAGAAAATGCTCTGTACTCTTCCCGCCGTGTGTTTCTTAAGGTTGTCCGTAACTATACAATGCACTTTGTCGTCTTCTGTAGCTGTTTCTGTGTAGCCAATTCCCAGAACATTTTTCGGTGACGGTGGGCAGCGCTTCATGTCTTGAAAGTAGTATAGGGTGATCCAAGTAACAGGCTCGATCTAAAATGGACCCTAAAAATCGATGCCTCCAAGTAGCTATCTAAACTTTTCGCCAGAGGTGTAGTTCACAGGTCGGTGTTTTCTTGTAAAATTTCAAAGCGCAGCTCAATTTCTGTAAAACATAGGGCCAAAAAACTTGCCAGCGTCAACGGCCGCGGAGGGCGACGCAGACTACCGAGTTTAGTTGCGGGGTGCGTTTGGCGCAGGTATCGATAGATGGCGTCGGGAGCAGCGTCCAAAGGTGTAGCCGACCAGCCAAAGAAAGCAGACGACATGCAGCGTTGGCAGCAAAAGCGCCGTCGTTATGCAGACGCGTTTTTTCCCCTTTAAGTTTTGCTGTTATTGTCGGCATTTATTATTTAACTAAAGGTACATTACAAAAATATTATGCTCATTTTAATAAACCACGAAAGTCGCGAGCAGTCTCGACAAG